>CM065702.1:47456018-47461018 GCA_017654935.2 Phymorhynchus buccinoides | reverse complement strand
TTTCTTGGTTCTTTCCGTGGCTAGGGATAGGGTCAGGGATAGGGTTAGGGTCAGATGGTATTTTCTTTTGCCACAAGCATCTGTTTTTGGGGGTCAAAATCATCTATTTTTTTGGAGCATTAAATCGCTGCCGTAATTGTATGACATGTCATTGATGGTTGATGCCATTTGTGTGTTATGTGCGCGCCGATGGATGTATGTAAATAACAAGTTTTGGTTCGTACGTACTTGTTTTGTTGTTGTTGAGTGAGTGTGAGTCAGTAGTTTTCTCCTGTTTTGGTTTTTTTTTTTTAAAGTAGGATTTTTTTAAATTTTACGTCCGATCTTAGCGTTTCAAATACAGTGGAACCTCCTTTATAAGACCTTCAAAAATAATCCAAAATGAGGTCTTATAAGAGAGGGGTCTTATAGGAGAGGTGATTTTAATACTTAAAAAGAAGGGCAATGTCTCAGAGAAGTAGGTCTTTTGTGGGAGGGAGTCTGATAATGGGAGGTCTTATAAGGGAGGTTCCACTGTACAACAGTCAAGAATGTTAGAGCATGTTATCTCTCTCTCTTTCTCTCTCTCTCTCTTTCTCTCTCTCTCTCTCTCTCTCTCTCTCTCTCTCTCTCTCTCTCTCTCTCTCTCTCTCTCTCTCTCTCTCTCTCTCTCTCTCTCTCTCTCTCTCTCTCTCTCTCTCTCTCTCTCTCTCTCTCTCTCTCTCTCTCTCTCTCTCTCTCTCTCTCTCTCTCTCTCTCTCTCTCTCTCTCTCTCTCTCTCTCTCTCTCAATCTCAATCTCAATCTCAATTCCCTTCTCTCTATCCCACATTGAATCCTACCGACTGACGACCTTAGTCTTTTCTCCTTTCAAGCGTGTGTGGAGAAGCGGGTTTGTGGGACTGCCAGGAAAGCAAAGCCAAGTGCACTGGCACCTGCGTCATCTCCGGCAACTCGGTGCACACCTTTGACGGCATGATGTACAACTTCGAAGCCCACGACTGTGCCCTTACTCTACTGCAGAGCCATGTAGGTGTTGTTGTTGTTGTTGGGGTGTTGTTGTTTTTTTTGGGGGGAAACTGTACTTAAAGGGGCACCCTGACGGATACGTTTTTTTGCCAGAAACACGTCGAGATCACCAGAAAGACAGCTTTTGCAAGGATCGGAACGCTCACTTTGCTCTGGTTTCCTAGAATATCAAACCGTCAAAACGGCGATTCCTCCTTGGCGGAGAGAGAATCCATTTTGGACGGGGTGGGTGGAGGCCACTCAGAGTGGTTGAAGCTTCGTCCTCTGACTTTGTATTCGCAGTAAAAAAAAAAAAAATGGAGCTATTTCCTTTGTTGTGAGCGAAACACTTGTGTAAACTGTAAATAGAAAGGCTTGTATTGTGGAAGTTTCGTGATTTGGTCTAAGTGACTCGGGCGGCCATTAGAAAAGAGAAGGCACATGCTTTCTCTTTCACTGAAAGAATCTGACTTCCAGCACCTCCGCCAAGGAGGAATCGCCGACTTGACGGTTTGATTTCTAGGAAACCAGAGCAAAGTGAGTGTTGCGATCTCTGTGAAGGGTGTTTTCCTGTTGATCTCGACGTGTTTCTTGCAAAAACTCATCCTTGGATATCCTTGAATGTGTTCGTTGTGATGGTAAATCCAATCAGAATATATATATTTTTTGGACACAACACAAAACAGATTACCTTTAACCCTTTCACCGCCAGCCATATTTTCAGCCAAAATTGCTATTAAATTTTACCTGGGTAGAGAACAAAATCCATCTGCAGTATTGGGGATTCTTCTGTGACATAAAATCAGGTCTATCCTTACTTCCCAAAACTCAGACAATAGGGTCTTTGGATAACAGACCCCAATTTGATGCCTTTTAGTGGCATAGGTGTTAAATCACTGTGGTGATAAAATGCGACTTTGGCGGTGAAAGGGTTAAAGGGACCGATCCACACATCCAATTTCAGTCATGCGACTATCCAACGACGTCTGTGGGGCATGATACTGATGAAATACTATTGTCTAAATAAATCTTATGAATAAACCCAACTATTTTATTTTCGTTCACTGTATTCATGTGGATTATGGATCCCAATTCACGAATCTGAAAAACAAGTGTATGGGTGAAAGTTGAAGAATGCTCGTGAAATCAGGAACGAATGTGTGTGGGTGAAAGGTAGTTGAAGAATGCTCGTGAAATCAGGAATGAAAGTGTGTGTGTGAAAGTAGTTGAAGAATGCTCGTGAAATCAGGAATGAATGGTAGATTGAAATATGATGATAGACATGCACATTTCTAACACACACACACACACACACACACACACACACACAGAGAGAAACACAACATTATGTGAATTAAAACTATAACAACATGTTACTTACATTGTTACAGTAGTATTTCCCCCTCAAAGTCATAGTCTACTTTTTGTCATTGACAAAATAATATTAAACCCCTTGACTACCAAAGAATGTTTAGAGAAAAAAAAATCATTTTAAAAATCATGACTTGACAAATAGAACTGACCGAGCTAATCTGGCAAAATGGTCTGGGGATATAACTCTCTTGATTGTGCTAATGCAAAAAGCATCGTACCAGAGTTATCCCCCTTCATCTGATGAGCGGGCGTTTTTAACTTTAGTCTTTGAAATATTTATAATCAATGCATGAGAGGATTTTGACGCGATATTTAATCGATGTATGAGAGGATTTTGACGCGATATTTAATCGATGTATGAGAGGATTTTGACGCGATATTTAATCGATGTATGAGAGGATTTTGACGCGATATTTAATCGATGTATGAGAGGATTTTGACGCGATATTTAATCGATGTATGAGAGGATTTTGACGCGATATTTAATCAATGTATGAGAGGATTTTGTATGAGCGTTTATTTCAAATCAACGCTATTTATAGTGGCAACCCCAGAAGCACTCCTTTATCACTGCGGTTTGGGACTATAATCTAAACATTGTTTTTATGTACCCCCTTTTCTAAAGTTTGTTTGTTGTCCTATTATTACTTTTATACAAATTGTTTGTTCAGCTCTGTGTGTGTGTGTGTGTGTGTGTGTGTGTGTGTGTGTGTGTGTGTATGTGAGGGGGGAAAGGCATGGTTGAGGGTGGAGATTTAGAAAAATATGTTGTGGGGAAGGGGAGGGGGTGGTGTGTGTGTGTGTGTGTGTGAGGGTGGTGTGTGTGTGTGTGTGTCTTATATTGCATTGTAATTTAATTCTTATGATGCATTTACTGTATATTGTCTTATTGTCTCTATTTTTATATGTGTGTTTTACGTGCACGCCAGACAAAGAATTTCTTTATGTTTTAAAGACAATACATCTTTTGATTGATTGACTGTCTCTGTGTGTGTCTGCAAAAAACAAACAACAGGATGGCGGAACGAAAGTGGAACTCTTGGCCAAGGACTGCGGAGGAGGCAGCGGCAAGTGCTTGAGCGGGGTCCGCGTGATGATGGACAACCAGCCCATGGGCTCCCTGATGCTGGACCAGAGCGGCAACGCCGTGCTGGAGAACACCGCGGGCAGCAGCGCTTTCCTGGTGCGCCGGGCCTCGCTCAACTACTACGTCATAGACGTCAACCCGGGCATGCGCATCTACATCGACGTCAACGGTTTGGTGCAGATCGAGGCGCAGTCCGCCGTCTTCAAGGACATGGTAGGTTTGTCGTGCGTTTTGGTTGTTTTTTATTATTTAGGGACTATGAGGTCTTTGTACACACACAGTACATCCGGATTTTCTGCGTGGAAATTATCGATAACTAAAAGAAAGAAGGGGGGGGGGGGGGGGGGGGGGGGGGGGTATACGGATTAGTGGAAATGCGGACACGTCCGCTTATTTTTCTTCTTTCTTTCTTTTACTGATGTACTGATTGTGCATGGGTTTCCGCACAGAATGTGTACACGGCCTAATGCGCATCTGATAAATAAGAAGCCCCCCCTGATTGTGCATGGGTTTCCGCACAGAATGTGTACACGGCCTAATGCGCATCTGATAAATAAGAAGTGCCCCCCCCCCCCCTGATAAATACGAACCCCCTCCCCCCCCCCCCCCCCCCCCCCCCCCCCCCCCCTCCTGAAGGTTTTTTTTGCACAAAATTCTGATTTCGTTGTTATACTTTATAACTATTTAAAAAAGAAAAGAAAAAAAGACTGCAACGTCACGGACCAAAACGCCACACAAACAAATAGCCTACACAACAAGTGCAAAGTGACGTTATTTTATTGATGAGATTAAAAATAAAATAAAAACTTTTGACGACCCTCCCCTCTCGTCAATAAAATAACTTTGAATTTGTTGTGTATTTGTTTGTTCTTACTACTAACTATGCAGTACAGTCGACGACGGTTATAACGAAATGCTGGGGACTCTCAAAAGTGCTTCGTTATAACCGTCGTTCACTGTATCCGTCGCGACGGTTATATAGCGAATTTCTAAGACGTTGATTCGTAATATCCGTCGTGTTGCTTATAACGAATTTCTATCCGATTTGTTTCGTAATATCCGTCGTGTTGCTTATAACGAATTTCTTTCCGATTTGTTTCGTAATATCCGGCTTGTGCAAGGGTGAAAGTGTACCAGCATGCAAACGTAGGGGAAGACGGGGTAAAAAGCGCATGGGCGGGTAAGAAGCCCACCCCAATTATCTCATGAAATGAAGCAAATTTCAGTCTCATTTTGCCCATGAGACGAGCGTTAATGTCTAGCATTCGTCTCATGGGCAAATTTGACTGAAATTTTCTTTATTTCGTGAGATAATTGGGGTGGGCTTCTTACCCGCCCATGCGCTTTTTACCCCGTCTTCCCCTAAGGGCTATAATATCCAATAGTTCGTTTTGTGACGTCACTTCTGGTTTGGGCTATTCCGTGAACGCAAATTTACCCGCAGGTTCTTAGCCAGGGCACTCCCGGTTCGGATTTATACCGGAAATGTGGGAAATGTGGTTTTTAGTCAATACTGAAAATCGGAATCCATTTGGTATAACCGTTATTGAAAT
>CM065702.1:47446018-47451018 GCA_017654935.2 Phymorhynchus buccinoides | reverse complement strand
TTTTGTTGTTCAATTTCTTGCTTTCACTTTTTGTTGTTGTTAAGCGCGAAGAGCTCCACATCTGGTGAAGGAGGAGTGCGCTATATAAATGATTCACTATTATCATCATTATTATTATGTATGCCTTCTGGGGGTTTTGTGTGTAGCCGCGGGATGCACCGAAGTGGAAGTGAACGTCTGCGACTCCAACTGCGTGCACCTTACCTTCCCCTACTGCCTGGAGACTACCATCTACGACTGCGCGGGCTGCATGGAGGGTCAGTACTACAAGGAGCAGAACTGCGTGGACAAGACCAGCTGCGGCTGCTACAACCTCAACAGCACGGAGATTGTGGAGCCCGGTGACACGGTCACCTTCGGCTGCCTGGAATGGTAAGCTCCGGAGCTTCCCCAAACAGCACATATCCCATTATGAGCGCGCCCATATGAGCGCGTTTTATAGCTCATATTATATTTAATGATTTCTGATCGCTTCTTGGCCTTTTGGCTAAGACAGTGATTCAGGAACATATTTTTTTGTTTATACCCTGGTTGGTTGGTTCAGCCCGTCGTACATGGCGATAGCCGATACGCGACGCTAAACTGAACTTCCATCCATATTATAGGCGCGTTTTTGATGGCCCATATGAGCGCGTGTTTTTCTAGTCTATTAGCAGATAGTAGCAGATTCTCGTATCCCATAAGCGCGCGTGTCCACGATTCAACACACATCACCCCGTTAGGGAAATAACACACCCACGTCAATGCAAGCACTTTTTCTTGGGTTAGGGTTAGGGTTAGGGAATTTAATGGAAAGGGAATTTAAGGGGAATCATACACACTCACGTCAATGCGTCAGGCGTTAAAGAAAAGGCGCATATATGTGTGTTGATTTCATGAAATGGAATTCTTTTATGTGCTGTGTTTTCTCGTAGATTTTGAAATGAAAGAATTATGATTGAGATGCGCTCTTTTGGGACATACGTGTATTGGCCTTGTAGGATGGATACGCGCTCATATGGGATACGACCACCCGCGCTTCATTTTGAAGCGATTCGGTTAAGCGGTTCGGGAGATATCCTTGGGATAGACAGAAAACCCACACACAAAAACCCACATTACTGACTGTTCCAAAGTGCATTGATTCTGAATGTGTGACTTTTCAAGAGGAGGGGGAAGTTGTTGAAAGGGGCATTTTGTTGACTGAACTCGTTCTGATTAACGATTTTTTGGAATGAACTTAATATTAAAAGAATAAATTCAGTTTTGTTATGAGCTGGGTGCGTTTTATTGAGTTCGTGAGTTTTCGGAGATGATTGTCTTTCTGGGCCTTAACTTTTGGTCGCTAGTGTACTACTACTACTACTACTACTACTACTACTACTACTACTACTACTACTACTACTACTACTACTACTACCACCGGTGTTGACTGTCTATGACGCTCTCATGACTACAGGCTGGGCCAGGTGCGGTGCAGCCAGACCAAACCAGACTTAGCTCGCCGGATGTAATGGTCGACCTATGGCGATATTTGTCACGCCAGAGGGCAGTCAATGCACTAGGGGCTTATCACGCGATTTTCTTACTTGGGCGTAGTAAGAGAGAGAGAGATGGTAGGACCACTCACTCTCTCTCTCATTTTCTTTATCCCCAACTAAGAATATAGAGAGGATTAGCCCCACACGAGCGTCATGCCCTCTGGCGTGAAAAAAAATCGCACTAAGTCTCTCATTGCTTCGCGATGACGGCCCGCTGCTTTTCTGTATTAATAGTACAGTACAGTACAGTGCTAGCTGTACAGAATCCCTTTACGTTTAGGCTACACCGTTCGATTCTTTTCAAACGACCCACACAGACTAGCGGACAGGACAACGAAACAAACCAACTACGACCAAAACCATGACCTCTTCGACGGAGGTGAAAACCCAACACCAACAAAATGCAAAAAAACGAAAATCTTAAGATTGAAGCTGTGCAGAAGTGGATGTTTCGTTTGGTTTCGTTTCACAGTAGTAGACTTTCTCCCATACCCCTTTAGGCCGAAAGTGGGGACGTACCCCGGACAAGGTATCTTTACTATTTAAAAAAAACCCAACAACAACAACAACAACATTTTAGTCTAGCCATGCAGAATAGCAGCTGGAGCTCTTTTGCTAATCTGGCAGTCATAGGCCAGATTAATCATAGGTCACAAACAGCCATCCCTAGATGACATCTACAGTGTGCGCATAAGACGCAAAGCTAAATCCATCATATCTGATAGCACACACCCAGCCAACCATCTGTTTCAATCTCTCCCTTCTGGTAAAAGGTTCTGCTATTTTAAGTGCAAATCTAACCGCCTGAAGAACAGCTTTTACCCATCTGCTGTCAGAGCCATCAATACTCAGTAGGCTCATTCCCCTAGGGGAATTCTTTATCCTATTTTGCCCAGACTTGTGTCAATCGGTGTGCCTGCATGCTCGCGGTCTTGTGTGTGTGTGTGTGTGTGTGCGTATGTGCGTGTGTGAGGAGGTGGGACATGTATTGGTATAAATGTGTATGCACACGTGTAGCCTATGTGTGTGTGTTGATGTATGTGTAGGTGTGCGTCTGAGAGAAAGAGAGAATCTGAGGGAGAGACTGATACATGATGATGTAATTTGTCCATTCGATGTGCATGCTTTCGTTGTTGTTGGATTGTGTCTTGTGCAAAACCAAAACGATTTCCTTTGTATTACGGTGCATTGGCTGATTAAAGAATCTTGAATCTTGAATTGTCGGAAACGACAGACTGGCTAACAGACTTTGTCCCGAGCATACCAAAACGTAGGGGTTGACTCACAGTATGTGTGGCTTTGCGTCGCCAGCACGTGCACGGGCTACGAGATGGAGTGCGAGTCCGTCTGCGAGGAAGTGATCTGCGCCAATGGTCAGATTTCGCGAGCCGAGGTCCTGGATCACCCTGAGGGCACCTTCCAGATGTGCCCTTCCAAGTTCTCCAGCCAGCGGAGGAACGTCACCGAGGAGAACGGGTCCCAGCAGTGCTACTGCCCTTTGCATCTGTACCAAACTGACGTGAGGCCCGTTTCTTCCTCGGGGGTTGTTCTGAACGTGTGCAAAACTGACGAAAGGCATTTTTGTCAGGGTTGTGGTTGCTAAGGGTTTGCAAACTGATGAAAGGCACTTTTGTCAGGGTTGTTGTTGGTAAGGGTTTGCAAACTGAAGTAAGGCACCTTTGTCAGAGTGGTTGTTAAGGGTTTGCAAACTGAAGAAAGGCACTGTTGTTAGGGTTGCTGTTGTTAAGGGTTTCTGTTGTTAAGGGTTTGCAAACTGAAGTCAGGCACTTTTGTCAGGGTTGTGGTTGTTACGGGTTTGCAAACTGAAGAAAGGCACTTTTGTCAGGGTTGTTGTTGCTAAGGGTTTGCAAATTGAAGAAAGGCACCTTTGTCAGGGTTGTGGTTGCTAAGGGTTTGCAATCTGAAGAAAGGCACCTTTGTCAGGGTTGTGGTTGTTAAGGGTTTGCAAACTGAAGAAAGGCACCTTTGTCAGGGTTGTGGTTGTTAAGGGTTTGCAAGCTGAAGAAAGGCACCTTTGTTAGGGTTGTGGTTGTTAAGGGTTTGCAAACTGAAGAAAGGCACCTTTGTCAGGGTTGTTGTTGTTACGGGTTTGCAAACTGAAGTAAGGCACTTTTGTCAGGGTTGTGGTTGTTACGGGTTTGCAAACTGAAGTAAGGCACTTTTGTCAGGGTTGTGGTTGTTACGGGTTTGCAAACTGAAGTAAGGCACTTTTGTCAGGGTTGTGGTTGTTAGAATGTTACGGGTTTGCAAACTGAAGAAAGGCACTTTTGTCAGGGTTGTGGTTGTTAAGGGTTTGCAAACTGAAGAAAGGCACTTTTGTCAGGGTTGTTGTTAAGGGTTTGCAAACTGAAGTAAGGCACTTTTGTCAGGGTTGTTGTTGTTAAGGGTTTGCAAACTGAAGAAAGGCACCTTTGTCGCACACACACACGCACACACACACACGAGCACACATACATTCACGTACACGATCACACTCACAAACACATGCATATGTATAACACACACACACACATACTGAAGACACACACATACACTCTACATGTGCACACTCTTTTTATAAATACACATACACACATGCATGCACGCACAAATGCGCGCGCTTGAACACACACACATATACATACACACACGCATGCACGCACGGACACACACGCACACGCACACACACACACACACACATTCACACTCGCACACGCACGCGCGCGCGCACGCACGCACACACACACACACACACACACACACACACACACACACACACACAGAGGCGTCGCCATTTGTAATTAACCCATGTATGCCTAAAACAAGTTTTTGTTTATCATACTATTTTGGGGGGAGGGAAATAATGTTCATAGACCATCCATAACCATAAGAATGCAATTGTTTGTGTATCTTCATATTTACAGCCACTAAAAGAACTTATTTACACACAAAACTTCATTTCTTTCTTCTGTATTACTTATAAAAAAAAGTTTATAGTGTAAAACTTATGAACTTACCTTTTTTGTGAAGACACTTCTTGCTCAGCAGGTCCCACTTTTCAACCAAAATGGCGCCAAGAGAAACACAACTCAGGGGAAATAACTGTAATGACCCAATGAATTTGTGTAAGTTGCTTCCCTTTAGCTGTTCAAATCAACTACAGATATCTTCCTAATGGTCAACCTATGGCGATCTTTGTCACGCCAGAGGGCAGTCAATGCACTAGGGGCTTATCACGCGATTTTCTTACTTGGGCGTAGTGAGAGAGAGAGAGAGATGGTAGGACCACTCACTGTCTCTCTCTCTTTCTTTATCCCCAACTAATAATATAGAGAGGATTAGCCCCACACGAGCGTCATGCCCTCTGGCGTGAGAAACATCGCACTAAGTCTCTCATTACTGTCCCCGTATTGGGGACGCTAGGCGTAGCCGATAACAGTACGTTATGTTCTGACGACTGTGCACGCTTCACTATTAATG
>CM065702.1:47421018-47438518 GCA_017654935.2 Phymorhynchus buccinoides | reverse complement strand
AATTGCCTTTCCACCCTACCTAACAGATGGGTTCATTTCTAGCTTTAATTGACGTTCTGAAATTGCCTTCCACCCTACTAACAAATGGGTTCATTTCTAGCTTTAATTGACGTTCTGAAATTGTCTGTCCACCCTACCTAACAGATGGGTTCATTTCTAGCTTTAATTGACCTTCAATTGCCTTTCCACCCTACCTAACAGATGGGTTCATTTATAGCTTTAATTGACGTTCTGAAATTGCCTGTCCACCCTACCTAACAAATGGGTTCATTTCTAGCTTTAATTGACGTTCTGAAATTGCCTGTCCACCCTACCTAACAGATGGGTTCATTTCTAGCTTTAATTGACGTTCTGAAATTGCCTGTCCACCCTACCTAACAGATGGGTTCATTTCTGGGCCGCTTGTCGTTTTCATCAGATTCAGGTAGACAAGGTGCAGAGTTTGTCATGCGTGAATCATGTAACGCATGCCTGTGACAAAAGGGGCCCATCCACACGTCCAACTACAGTCGTACGAGTATCCAACTGCGACATGACTGTTTGAGACATGAATCCGATGAAATACTACTGACCAAAAGAATCCGATGAAACTCTGCTTGTTTCGCAAATATGAAATAGTGAGTCTAAGAGAGAGGATTATAGTGAAATAAATAAGGGGTGGGAACGTCTCGTAAATTAACTCCCTTGTTTTTTTCCCGGATTCCAAGTTTTCCAGTAACATGAATGCAACAAAAAAAAAATCTAAAAAAACAAAAAAAATCTAAAAAAAATAAAAAATGGTGTATGCGTGCAGAAGCTTCAGTGGGCAACGGACTCGTGTATGGTCATCGAGAACGGGGATGAGTTTGCCGCCTGCAAGGCAGGGACCGACCAGGTTGTCCGTCAGACCTACATCGACAGCTGCATTGCTGCCGCTTCCACGTAAGTCCCCGCTCCCTTGTGTGTGCGACGCTCCGCTGTTGGGCTTTGGCCCTGTATAGGGGAAGGCGAGCATCCGGTCTCTCTTTTCCCTATTATGAGTAGTGAGGACAGAAACACTGGGCATGTCCCTTTTAAACGTGATACATTTACACGTCGATAGGCCAGTTGAATTCTCCGTTCAAATTCCAGTCTGAGTTTTGGGATAGCCGCCGCTGTGAATGGTGTATAACTACCCCCCCCCCCCCCCCCCCCCCCCCCCCCCCCCCCCCCCCCCCCCCCCTAACGATAACTCTATCAGCCCGGTTCGCTGTAACTTTTAAGTAGTCCATCTTACCCTTTTGGAATCTTTGGTTGGGCTTCTCGGTTCTTAAAGGAGCACCCTGACGGATGAGCTTTTGCAAGAAACACGTCGAGATCACCATAAAAACACCATTTACATAGGTAGCAACACTCACTTTGCTCTGGTTTCCTAGAAATCAAACCGTCAAAAGGGCGATTCCTCCTTGGCGGAGATGCCGGAGATAGCAGCCATTTTGGATGGCGTGGGTGGAGGTCACTCATTGTGGTTGAAGCGTTTTCTTTTTTTTGTAGTGCAGCAAAAAAATAAAATGGAGCTATTTCCTTTGTTGTGGGCGAAAGTTCTTCAGATAAACTGTATACAATTTAGAAATAAAATAAATAAAAAGGCTTGTATTGCAAAAATTCCGTGCAAACAATTTGGCGGCCATTAGAAAAGAGACGGACTTCTCTTTGGGTGAAATAATTTGACTTCCAGCACCTCCGCAAAGGAGGAATCGCCAATGTAACGGTTTGATTTCCAGGAAACCCGAGCATAGTGAGTGTTGCGATCTCTGTAAAGGGTGTTTTCCTGGTGATCTGGACGTGTTTCTTAGAAAAACTCATCCGTCAGGGTGCCCCTTTATGGGGCAGTTGCATACTGCGATACGATTCGATTTTGACATGTGTTGTGCCATGATGCGCGTGGAGTTCTACTGTCTGAGTAAATCCGATGAAATCCTACTAGTTATGTTTCACTACTGTATTAACCCTTTCGCCGCCAGCCATTTTTCAGCCAAAATATACTATTAAACTTAACTGGGTAGAGAGAAAAAATTATTTGCAATAATGTGAATTCCTCAGTGTCATGTATAACATTAGGCCCGTTAGTCCTTACCTCCCAAAATCAAGAAAATAGGGTCTTTGGATTAACAGGCCTTGACTGATTTGATGCCTTTTTGGTGACATAGGTGTTAAATCACTGTGGTGCTAAAATGCGACTTTGGCGTTGAAAGGGTTAAAACTCACTTCTTTCGGCAAATACCTCTGATTATGGGGCAGCTACACTAGATACGATTCGATTCACTGCCACCCTATTTTTGACATGTGTTGTGTCATGATGCGCGTTGAGTTCTACTGTCTGAGTAAATCCGATGAAATCCTACTAGTTATGTTTCACTACTGAGTTAAAACTCACCTCTTCCGGCAATACCTCTGATTTTCTTCATTGTCCTGTTTCCTGCCTTCACACTATGTCCCCCTCGTTGTGTGTGTGTGGGTGGGGGTGTGCGCGTGGGTGTGGGTGTGGGTGTGTGCGGACGTGCGTGTGTGTGTTCGTGCGTGTTGTGGCTGTGTGCATGTTTGTGATAGTTAATAATGTATTAGCTTATGATCTATGTATTTATTTAACCCTTTCACCGCCAAAGTCGCATTAGCACCACAGTGATTTAACACCTATGTCACTAAAAGGCATCAAATTGGGGTCTATTATCCAAAGACCCTATTGTCATAGCTTTGGGAAGTAAGGATAGACCTTATTTTATATCTGTCACAGAAAAATCCCCAATTCTGCAGATGGATTTTGTTCTCTACCCAGGTAAATTTAACGGAAATGTTTGGCTGAAATATGGCTGGCGGTGAAAGGGTTAAATAATTGTGAAGCGCCGTGAGCTCAAGAGAGAAAGGGCGCTCTATAAAATTAATGTTAGTTATTATTATTATTATTATTATTATTATTATTATAGTTGTAGTCCAAATCTGATAAAATACGTGTTTTTTTGTGTGTGTTTTGTATCGGACATTTGTATTTGATTCGCGTAGTGCTGTCTAACATGAATGACTATAGTGAACGAAAATAGTAGAGTTAGGTTTAGACGGAGGTATTTCACGTGTATCATGCCTCACAGACATCGTCACAATCGTATCGTATTGGGGTCAGATCGTATGCAGTGTGTCTGGGCCTTTAATTTCCAAAACCACTTCGATTTGTCTGTCTGTCTGTCTGTCTGTCTCTCTCTCTCTCTCTCTCTCTCTCTCTCTCTCTCTCTCTCTCTCTCTCTCTCTCTCTCTCTCTCTCTCTCTCTCTCTCTCTCTCTCTCTCTCTCTCTCTCTCTCTCTCGTGTGTCTGTGTGTGTGTGTGTGTGTGTGTGTGTGTGTGTGTGTGTGTGTGTGTGTGTGTGTGTGTGTGTGTGTGTGCATGTACCCACGTTTGATGTAGATTTTTGCATTTTTGTGGAGAGAAAAAAATCGACATTGTTTAAATTGTGCCATTTATTTTCTTCGCACATTCATTTCTATGTAACCATTACGGTATGTGTTAAGTGCTTCTTGTCATATATCTCTCTCTCTCTCTCTCTCTCTCTCTCTCTCTCTCTCTCTCTCTCTCTCTCTCTCTCTCTCTCTCTCTCTCTCTCTCTCTCTCTCTCTCTCTCTCTCTCTCTCTCTCTCTCTCTCTCTCTCTCTCTCTCTCTCCACCATCTCTCCAACATATCCTCTCTCTCTCTCTTTTAAAATCATCTCTCTCTCTCTCTCACGCTTTATGATCTGCGCAGATAAGCGAGGCTTGCTGTAATTATGTATGAAGATATCTTGTTTAATATTTTGTGTTATGGATTTCCCCTTTTTTTTTTAAAATGATTTAACAGTTTCCCCTTCCCACTGTTCCCTTTAACATGGGCAGATGGCCCGGTTCATTAAAACGTTGTTCTTGTTCTCTCTCTCTCTCTCTCTCTCTCTCTCTCTCTCTTGACTCTCTCTCTCTCTCTCTCTCTCTCTCTCTCTCTCTCTCTCTCTCTCTCTCTCTCTCTCTCTCTCTCTCTCTCTCTCTCTGATGCATCATTACGTACGCCCCATGTTTGTTCGCCTTTTTGTTTTAGTCTTGTCCTGTTTTCGCCCCAAGGACAGATTGGAAGAATAGGCTTGGCCTCAAATCTCAATCCTTGTAAAATAAAGTTTTTCAGTCTTCAGTCTTCAGTCTTCAGCCTCTCTCTCTCTCTCTCTCTCTCTCTCTCTCTCTCTCTCTCTCTCTCTCTCTCTCTCTCTCTCTCTCTCTCTCTCTCTCTCTCTCTCTCTCTCTCTCTCTCTCTCTCTCTCTCTCTCTCTCTCTCTCTCTCTCTCTCTCTCTCTCTCTCTCTCTCTCTCTCCCACCCTGCTGTGTGATTGTCCATCCCTGTTGTGTGATTGTCCATCCCTGTTGTGTGATTGTCCATCCCTGTTGTGTGATTGTCCATCCCTGCTGTGTGATTGTCCAGCCCTGATGTTTCATTGCTGTCCCCAGGTGTGAGAGCAACGGAGATTGCGAGTGCTTGTGTGATCTCCTCGCCACGTACGCTGTCTTCTGCGAAGAGGCTGGCTATCCAACACGATTCCGGCACCAGAGACTTTGCCGTAAGTGACATTGAATGTCCGAATAATCATGAAAAATAATAATACTTTGTAGTAAATTCTGAAAACATGAACGAAATCCGTGCTGCCGTTTTTGAGATATTCAAGATTGAAATTTCGCCGATTTCGCGGTTTTTCGGCCATATTTTGCCGACAATTTCGGCGAAATCATTTAATATTTGAAATTTCACATACCCAAAAGGTCCTGCAACTTTTCTGAAAATTTCAGCCTAATCCGACAAAAAAAAGGGGAAGAAAAAGAAGGAAAAAAAAGAAGAAAAATGTTGACGAATGCAATAGCATTCTCCTTTAGGGAGACTAGTAATAATAATAATAATAATGATAATAATAATAATAATAGTGATGATAATAATGATGATAATGATGATAATAATAATAATGATAATAATTATGATAATAGTAATTAGAAGTAAAGGGCTTATGTTTGCCTTTGAAAGCAAACATGACAGGATTCTCCCCATCAAACAGCCATTTGCAAGCTATTCACTATTAAATTTGGCCAGATATGGCCATTTTTGTCCCCACTTCCGGTTGGTAGAGCTACAATTTCCAAAAGCTAGTTTTTGTGACGTCACTTCCGGTTTTGGCTATTCCGTGAACCAAATGCAATCTGCACGTTCCTAGCTGGAGCACTTGCGGTTCGTACTTCCGGTTTGCTTTTATACCGGAAGTGTTGGAAATTCATTTTTGAGCATTATTTTGAAAAAAGTGAAAGCATTCCGTTAAGCCGTTCTTGAAATATTCAAGATTGAAATGTTGCCAATTTTGCATTTTTGTGTGCGATATTTTGCCGAAAAGTTGGCGAAATCGTTTAATACTGTAAATTTGGCAATCCCTTAGTATTTCGTATTTTTGTTGAAAATTTCAGCCAAATCGGACGAAAAACGGTGGAGAAAAAAAAGAAGATAAAAAAAAACCTCTTACAAATGCAATAGCATTCTACCTAACGGGTAGAATCCTAATGAGTAGAGGGCTTATGTTTGCCTCTGAGAGCAAACATGACAGGATTATCCCCTCAAACAGCCGTTTGCAAGTTATTCAATATTAAAATCTGGCCAAATGTGGCAATTTTCGTCCCCACTTCCGGTTCGAATTTATGACGAAGATATTGCAATGTTGCTCTTTAATAAATACTGAAAATATCAAAGTATTCCGTGCAGCCGTTTTCAAGTTATTCAAGATTAAAGTTTGGCCCAAATTGGCCATTTTGGGCCATATTTTGGCCAATTGGTTTAATATTGGAAACGTAGCATTATAATAGTGTCCTTCAATTTTCCTGCAAATTTCAGCGAAGTCGGGTGAAATATAAAGAAAATTCTATAAATGGAAATAAGTGAAAGCGACATAACCAAATGTACATAAATTTGAATAACTTTTAAACTATTTAGCATATCGGAAAACTGAAACAGACTGCAACGTCACTGGAACATGAAACAAACAAACAACTACACGACAAGTGTAAAGTGACGTTATTTTGTTCACAAGAGACAAAACAAAACTACTGGATATTTCGGCGAATGCGCCTTTATCAACACAGACAAACAATTAAACAGCAAATATAGCAAAAGGAGCAAAAAGCAGGCAACAGAAGGAGCAAAAAATCAACAAGATAAAAAATAAAATGATCATTTACGCATTGGACTATAGAGGGGAAGTATTTTTGTTTTATCTTGAACACTCAAAAATAGAAGTTGGGGGGAGGGGGAGGGGGGGGGGGGTAGGACAAAAAGGGAAAAAGGGGGGGGGGGAGGGAGAGAAAAGGAACAAAGAAAAAAGGAGGAAAGGAAGGAAAAAAGAAAAGGTTAAAAATGCTGGCGGAAGTGGTGGTGGGTTGCATGATGAGTGAGCAAGATAGCGGAGAGCGGATGAATGATTGGGTGTGGTGTGAGATCGAGTTACATATTTGTTGATGTAAATTTATGTTTCATACTTTTATTGAATGTTTTTATTTTACACGGTGGAAGACAAGTTTCCATGTGCGTTGTACAATGCCAATGGACAATAAAGAAAAACAAGCGCGAAATCGCAATAGTTTGTGGCACGCGGTCTATTTTTACCACTCCAATCATGAGTCACCTCCCCTGGCTTTTCAATCATTTTAATCTGTAAACCAGAATGTTATCTCTGCACCATTTCGTAACTTTTTATATCTTTTGGAAAACATTTAAAACTATGTATCCTACTTATACTCATCAAAAGAAGCACCGCATACTCGTCGTGTCTGTTGTAGTGTCTGTATTACGTATGTTTATTATTTTGTACGCTTTTAAAATACATCATTTTAAAGAGCGGCCTCAATTTGAAGCGTAGCCTCGATTTGAAGTGCGACAATTTTGGACCGACAGACAGACAGACCGACCGACCGACAAAGTGAGTTATAGGTTTGTGGCTTGAGCCACAAACAAAACCCTTATGACTCACTCATTCGCCTAGCACAGCATCAAGTAATGGGTTGTGTTGTGGTTGCTTCCTCCAGCCATCCAGTGCGAGTACCCTATGCGCTACAGCGAATGCGGGGACCCTTGCCCCCCCAAGTGCGGCCAGGAGCAAGACGACTGCGGAGACGAGTCGTGTATAGAAGGTTGCTTCTGCCCTGAAGGAACCATCATGTCCTACAGTAAGCCAACTTACGACATTGTGTCATCACATTTCCTGTTTTTAACCCTTTCACCGCCAGCCATATTTCAGGCAAGAATTCCCATTAAATTTACCTGGGTAGAGAACAAAATCCATCTGCAGTATTGGGGATTCTTCTGTGACAGATATAAAATAAGGTCTATCCTTACTTCCCAAAGCTAAGACAATAGGGTCTTTGGATAATAGACCCCAATTTGATGCCTTTTAGTGACATAGGTGTTAAACCACTGTGGTGCTAAAATGCGACTTTGGCGGTGAAAGGGTTAAAAAAAAAAGTCCCTTGCCCCATGGGAATACTGGGGGGGGGGGGGGGGGGGGGGGGGGGGGGGGGGGGGGGGGGGGGGGGGGGGAGGGGGGAGTGTGTGTATGTCTTTTGCACAAATAGTTCCCCCACCTTCTGGAGGTTCTGTGCTTGTAACTTCCTCTAGTCTGTCACTCTCTCTTGACCCTTTGCCTTATCCTTTTGCTTACTGTCACGGGGCAGTGGGTGGATGCCTCGTGCCTCCATACGGGGAGCTGGACGACCCCGCCCCCTCCACGAGTCTCTCCCCCGTGGGGATACCGGGGGATCTTTTGTAAAAAAGATTCTTCCCCACCTTCTGGAAGTTCAGTGCTTGTAACTTCCTCTAATCTGCCACTCTCTTTGACTCTGCCTTTTCCCTTTGCTTTCTAATCTGAAGAAAAAGACTTATTGAAGAATTCTCCTGCCTTTTTTCAAAAAAGAAATCTTCCAAATAATGTTTTTCCTTTGAGCTCCTCCGAAATCGAAGAATGTGTCGGCTGTACGCAGCGGGGAAGAAGAGTGAAAACTGAAAAAAGAAGACACATAGAAGTAGAAGACCCAGAAGGCCATAAGGCCCGGGAACGCAGAAGAAGAAGAAGAAGAAGAAGAAGAAGAAGAAAAAAGAAGAAGAAGAAGAAGAAGAAAATAACAAAAAATAATAATAAAAGATTGATTGATTGATTGATTGATTGAACTTTTTAAGGGGTAAATATTTAGGCTCATAAGAAGAAGAAAAGAAGAAGAAGAAAAAGAAGAAGAAGAAGAGCAGAAAAGAAGAAGAAGAAGAAGAAAAAGAAAAAGAAGAAGAAGAAGAAGAGAAGAAGAAGAAGAAGAAGAAGACGACGACGACGAAGAGTTGGGTAAAGGACATACTAAATGATAGAACTGATCCAGAGAATATGACGGTGATGCCATGGTGTCTTCTGTGGTGGTTTCAGACGCTCACGACATAACGTGCGTGCCCCAAGAGGAATGCCCCTGTATGGTGAACGGCTTCACGGTGCCAGTGGGCTACTCCCTCACTGTCGACTGTCAGACATGGTTGGTGACACTTCTTCTTGTCGCCTTCCTCACGTTTCAGTAGTTAACCCTTGCTTCCAACTCCAACGCAAGCCATTTTTCAGCTAAAAAACCCAACACGAATCTGTCCAACTTACTCGAGAACAGAAAAGATGGCGTCTGCAATAATGTGGTTTTCTTTATGGCATTAGGCCTCGGACACATTAGACGCGGAAGCTACACACGTAAACCCATAAATAAGTAAAAGAAAGAAGAAGAAAAAAATATACGGATCAGGGGAAATACGGACACGTGCGCTTATTTTGTTTCCTTCTTTCTGTTACTTATTTACGGATTGCGCATGGGATTTCCGCGTCTGCTGTGTACGCGGCCTTAGGCGTATCCTGATCTCCCAAAATTAAAAACATTAAAAGGTCTTTGGATAGCAGACCTTGATTACATGCTTTATAGTAAAAGGGGTGTCAGGTTTAAAAAGATAATTCCATGCACAAACAGTTACAATAGTCTGTTTTTTTCCAAGCTGCATTGGAAAGCTCCAGGAAAGAAACAGTTTCCGTGGTAACTCACTTTTAGAAAAACAAAACTTTTTGAAGGGCAAAAACTCTTTCGGTAGAAAAGTCCAATTGTCTGCAAACTGACTCCCAGTCCCAATCCAATATACTATATTATCTCAAAACAGTGAAATCCATGTCAGGTGCAGCAACATCAGAGAAACGCGACAACCCTGAAAACTGTTAAAAGCGTTCGAAATGCAACTACAGAAACCAACATACTGACATTAAAATTCATATTAGCAATTTAGAAATTTGCACATTCATAATTATGAGCACAACTTTTTGCAGTAAAAGAAATGTCAACAAGTAAGTAAGTAGGGGAAGACGGGGTAAAAAGCGCATGGGCGGGTAAGAAACCCACCCCAATTTTCTCATGAAATGAAGACAAATTTCAGTCAACATTTTGCCCATGAGACGAGTCGTTAATGTTTAGCATTCGTCTCATGGGCAAATTTGACTGAAATTGTTCTTTATTTGTGAGATAATTGGGGTGGGCTTCTTACCTGCCCATGCGCTTTTTACCCCGTCTTCCCCTAAGTCTGTTACCCGAAAAGGACTTTGTCTTCTTTTGCCTTTTACATTTTTTGGGAAACATTATTTTCATTTTAATTAAATGCAAGACTGTACTTTCGGAGACAACTATCATATGAATGAGACTTTTGTCTTCTTCTTTTTTTATCGAAACAAAATCATAAATTGCCATCGAAGGCACTGAAATTGAGAAAGTGTAATTGTGGACTTTTTTGAAAAATGGAGTTACCACGGAAACTGTCCATTTGTGGAGCACTGTGAGTCCTCTGGTGATGAACAAGCTGCTGTAATCTGACCCGTAGCGACTTTTGTTCATAAACATAATAAAGCAAAATGATAGCTTGATTATTGAAAAGAAAATGTATTAGTGATTTTAGGGGTTGCATTCTTTTTAAGTCACTCTGTACGATACAATAGAACACAGTGCAATAGAACACAATGCAATAGAACACAATGCAATAGAACACAATGCAATAGAACACAGTGCAATAGAACACAGTGCAATAGAACACAGTGCAATAGAACACAGTGCAATAGAACACAGTGCAATAGAACACAATGCAATAGAACACAATGCAATAGAACACAATGCAATAGAACACAGTGCAATAGAACACCATGCAATAGAACACAATGCAATAGAACACAATGCAATAGAACACAATGCAATAGAACACAATGCAATAGAACACAGTGCAATAGAACACAGTGCAATAGAACACAATGCAATAGAACACAATGCAATAGAACACAAATAGAACACAATGCAATAGAACACAAATAGAACACAGTGCAATAGAACACAGACAATAGAACACAGTGCAATAGAACACAATGCAATAGAACACCATGCAATAGAACACAATGCAATAGAACACAATGCAATAGAACACATGCAATAGAACACAAATAGAACACAAGAACACCATGCAATAGAACACGATGCAATAGAACACAATGCAATAGAACACAATACAATAGAACACAATGCAATAGAACACCATGCAATAGAACACAATGCAATAGAACACCATGCAATAGAACACCATGCAATAGAACACAATGCAATAGCACCATGCAATACACCAATGCAACACACCATGCAATACAGTACAATACAATGCAATGCAATACTACACAATACACCATACAACACGACACCATAACAGAACACAACACAAACACAGTACAATACAATGCAATGCAATAGAACACAACACGACACAATGCAACAGACACCATGCAACAGAACACCACAATACACAATACAGTACAATACAATGCAATGCAATACAACACAACACAACACGATACAACACGCACAGAACACAATGCAATACAGCAATACAACACAATGCAATACAGAACAATGCAATGCAATACTACACAATGCAATACAACACCATGCAACGCACACGCAATACAATACAATGCAATACAAATGCAATACTACAACACGACACGATACAATGCAATGCAATACTACACAACACAACGCAATACAATACAATACAATACAAGGCAATGCAATACTACACAACACAACACAAATACAACACGACACGACACGACACGACACAACGCAATACAATACAGTACAATACAAGGCAATGCAATACTACACACACAACACAACACAACACAATACAATACAGTACAACACAACACAACACAATAATACTACACAATACAACACAACACGACACAACACGACACGACACGACACAACACAATACAGTACACAACACAATACTACACGACACAACACAACGCAATACAATACAATACAATACAATGCAATACAACACAATACAACACACACACACAACGCAACGCAATACAATACAGTACAATACAATACAATGCAATACAATACACACACACAACACGATGCAACACTACACGACACAACGACACGACACGACACGACAACGCAATACAATACAATACAGTACAATACAATGCAATGCAATACTACACAACACAACACGACACAACACGACACGACGCAACGCAATGCAATACAATACAATACAATACAATACAATGCAATGCAATACTACACAACACGATACAACACGACACGACACAACACAACACAACGCAATACAATACAGTACAACGCAATGCAATGCAATACTACACAACACAACACGATACAACACGACACGACACAACACAACACAACACAATACAACGCAATACAGTACAATACAATGCAATGCAATACTACACAACACAACACGACACGACACAACACAATACAATACAATACAACACGATATTATGCAATCCACACCATGCACGCCCCATGACGTTTTGTGCAGCATGTGTGCAAACGGCTCGCTGACCTGCGAAGGCGAGACTTGTCCCCCGCAAAACTGCACGGAGGAGGAATTCACCTGCCGCGACGGCGAGTGCATCATGGATATCCGGAAATGCGACTCTGTCTTTGACTGTACTGATGGCTCGGATGAGATGGACTGCATTGGTAAGGGAACGGTTTTCATTCTCACACACACACACACGCACACTCGCGCACGCGGGATGGGAGGGGGTGTAAGGTGCAAGGGCGAAAGGTTTCATTTTGGAAAAAAATGGTGGTGCTGTATTGTTTTGTTTCTAGAAACTTTTTTGTTTGTTTTTGTTTTCACCAACACCTACTGTCACGCGCACAGAGCGTATCGTTGAAGCGATTGTCGTCTTCTACTGACTTTTATCAAAAGGCCATAGCTTTAATTTGTCCATATTACCCAAGTGAGATTTTTTGGAAAATCCTTCCTGATAAAAAAAAATAACGGTAGGCATTTTGAGGGAAGAGTATTTCGTGTGTGTGTGGGTTTGTTTTTTTCTATATGGTTTTGGGGTTCTGTATCCGAATCTGCCGTGTGGCAAGCTGTAAAATCCTTTGTTTCATCACAAATCGCAAAAGAAAACAACGCACGCACGCACGCGCGCGCGCGCACACACACACACACACACGCACGCACGCACGCACGCACGCACGCGCGCGCGCACACACACACACACACACAAACACAAACACACACACACTATCTCTCTCTCTCTCTCTCTCTCTCTCTCTCTCACACACACACACACACACGCGCACACACATACACACACACACACACACACACACACACACACACACACACACACACACACACACACACACACACACACACACACACACACACACACACACACGCACACACACACACGCACACACACGCACACACACAAACAAACTGGTCATCAAATCATAGCTTGTGTTGTGTATCAGACACGATGTTTGTGTGTTGCGTGCAGAAATAACGTGCCCAGAACACCGGTGTAACAGCACTGACCAGTGTATTCAAAATAGCCAGATTTGTGACGGGGTAGTCGACTGCATTGCAGACGGCATGGACGAAATTGGCTGCGGTAAGCGTTTTTGACAGAAACGTTTTGTAAATTTGTTCTTGTTCTTCTTGCTCATCATCATCATCATCATCATCATCATCATCATCACTATCATACTGTCAATCACGCTCATACAAGCCCGCATAGGGAATGCGTACTAATGTGGACTGTACACATCGTCCTAACGTGGAATATACGTTTCGTCCTAACGTGGAATGTACGGTTGGGCCTAACGTGGGGAATCTCCCGTCCGTCCTAACGTGGAATATACATTTCGTCCTAACGTGGAATGTACGTTTCTTCCTAACGTATACGTACGGATACGTGGAGTTTTCCACGTTAGGCTCAAGGGGACATTCCACGTTAGGACGGAATGCACATTCCACGTTAGGCCGAACAGGAATTTTCCACGTTAGGCCCAATGGGACATTCCACGTTAGGACGAAAGGTACATTCCACGTTAGGCCGAAGGGGAGTTTTGCCACGTTAGGCCCAATGGGACATTCCACGTTAGGACGAAAGGTATATTCCACGTTAGGCCGAAGGGGAGTTTTGCCACGTTAGGCCCAATGGGACATTCCACGTTAGGACGAAATGTACAAGACGCCATTTTTCTTTCCACCTTAGGCCGATTTTGCGCTTTTTCCACGTTAGGACGATGCTGAAGAATTTGTTTTGAGATGCTTTCTTTTGCATAGATTCTCATTTTATGCATATTAAGACCTGGTCCATATTAGGAACTCTGCCGGTCCAGGGCCCCAAATATGGACCACTTGAGTTTTTAAAAACAACAACACTTTTTGTTAAAGTTTGAAGAGTTATCGTTTAGATTGGCTGTGGTTTGGTTGTCAGTACTGATAACAATAAACAGGCGGAACTATCTACACTGAAATGGTTTTGTCTTTGAGATATTGCACTACATGAAAAAGTGGTCCATGTTAGGAGACTCTCCCCTACATGAAGTAATCCCACTGGGCAAGTTTTTGTTGGCTAGGATTTTATTAAAATTCTGACCACAGTACAAAAGATATTTAAACGTTGTTTGTAGTCAGTTTTCGACACTTCTGAAGTACTCAACCCTTGTCATCAGTGCAGACATAATGAAGTATTACTGTGACAGAGAAAAAACACCTCGATTCCTTTCGATGGTTTTGTTTAAAAGACCACCACCCCCACCCTCCACCACCCCCACGTCACGTGTCACATTCCCTCTTAAGCTAGGAAGATTTCTTAAGATTTCTTACCAACTATAAGAGGGAAAACACGTTAAAAAAAACCCGTGATTTTGACACGTGGCGTGGTGGGTCTTAAAATGTTGTCGCTTGTACCTACATTGTATTTCTGCTTTCTTTTCTGCTGCGTTGTTTGGCAGAGTTGTTTTTTTGGAAAGTAAAGGTGTGGTTTTTTTGGTGAGAAAATGAGACAGTTGTTAACTGGGTGATGTTTGTGCTTTGTTCTCAACAGAATTGAATTGTACTGACAGCCAGTTTGAATGCCTTACGTACCACTATTGCATACCGTTGGCGTGGCAATGTGACAAGGAAAAAGACTGCGGAGACTACTCGGATGAATTCGACTGCGAGTGTAAGTACTCCTGCCTCTCAGCGTCATAGTATTATACTGTTCAAAGGACTGTAAGTACTCCTGCCTGTCAGGGTCATAGTATTATACTGTTCAAAGGAATGCAAGTACTCCTGCCTGTCAGTGTCATAGTATTATACTGTTCAAAGGAATGTAAGTACTCCAGCCTGTCAGTGTCATAGTATTATACTGTTCAAAGGAATGTAAGTACTCCAGCCTGTCAGTGTCATAGTATTATACTGTTCAAAGGAATGTAAGTACTCCAGCCTGTCAGTGTCATAGTATTATACTGTTCAAAGGAATGTAAGTACTCCAGCCTGTCAGTGTCATAGTATTATACTGTTCAAAGGAATGTAAGTACTCCTGCCTGTCAGTGTCATAGTATTATACTGTTCAAAGGAATGTAAGTACTCCTGCCTGTCAGTGTCATAGTATTATACTGTTCAAACAAGAGATAAAGCCTTCAAGGCTCACTCGAACAGACACACGTGGGACAACAACAAACAAAGATTGAGGGGGGGGGTCTAAAGTACAAGACTGCCAATAAAATGAGGGGTAATTGCCTAAGCGTGTTATCATCCTTCTTTATTTCTCTTATGATAACACGTTTAGGCAATTACACCTCATTGTATTGGCAATCTTGTAGGGTTCAACATTGTTAGTTTACCTTGTGCCTCTACATGACATGCAACGTTTTTCCTTTTCCTATCTTCATCGCTGCTTGTTCATTGCGTTGATTAGGTTCTGCTCCACCATTCTTCTTCTTTTATTTGCCAGTTTTTTTTTAATATATTAAACATGTTACAATCTATTCTAACCATGCTGACCAACTCTCAAAACCACAGCATCAGACTTTCTCAACTCCAGAAAACCTGACCCTAGAAACAACAAAGAAAACAAAAGCAAAGGAACATAACTCTCCCTAACGGAAGTATCCTAATGACGTCCCTTTGCTTTCCCCAAACCAGTGTTTCAGACTTGTTTGATGGTTCTTCTTCTTCTTCTTCTTCTTCTTCTTCTTCTTCTTCTTCTTCGACTTCTTCTTCTTCTTCTTCTTCTTCTTCTTCTTCTTCTTCTTCTTCTTCTTCTTCTTCTTCGACTTCTTCTTCTTCTTCTTCTTCTTCTTCTTCTTCTTCTTCTTCTTCTTCTTCTTCTTCTTCTTCTTCTTCTTCTTCTTCTTCTTCTTCTTCTTCTTCTTCTTCTTCTTCTTCTTCTTCTTCTTCTTCGACTTCTTCTTCTTCTTCTTCTTCTTCTTCTTCTTCTTCTTCTTCTTCTTCTTCTTCTTCTTCTTCTTCTTTTTCTTTTTCTTCTTCTACCGTTGAGTATCCACAATCATGCGGTTGAGGTCCGAAGTCGGGCATCAAAAAGAAACAAACAAAATGAAACAAAAACCTACTCTGTTTGGACAGCTGTGATAATGATTGTGTAACGAAGAGATTTAGGGAACCCGTGACGGCTGTGACAGCCTGTTGTTTTCACTGCAGGAAAAAAAGGAACATCTTATGCAAGCGCTTGTCGATGGCTTGGAGTCAAAACGGACTATCTTTAGATAGTCCATTGACATATTATTGAACTTATTACAAAAACTAATAACTTGTATAAAAAAAAAAGACTGCTGAAATATAAAAAGCAACACCCCCTTTTTATATTTTCTGCAGTCATTGTTTGATACAAGTTATTAATTTTTGTAATAACTCCAACAATACGCTAAAGATAGTTCGTTTTGACTCTAAGCTAGCCATCGTTGTGTGAGTGAGTGATGAGTGTGTGTGTTGTGTGTACGTACGTGCGTGCGTATGTGTGCGTGCGTGCGTATGTGTGTGTGCGTGTGTGTTTTTGAAATTCATTTGAAACCGTACCGCGTGCAGATTGTCCCAAAAACACCACCCACTGTAGCGGTCAGACCACGTGCATCCCTGTGAACACCACCTGCGATGGCCACGACGACTGCGGAGACGGCAGCGATGAGATGTTCTGCTGTGAGTGTCTTAGCAAGGGAACCCACTCAACTCACCCCCCGACCACCACCCCATTCCCTCCACTCCCCCTCCCCCGTGGGAATACCTATGGGGTTTTCGGAGCTTCCCCAAAACAGCGCATAGCCCATATGAGCGCGTTTTATAGCCCATACAGGCGCGTTCTTGATGGCCCATATGAGCGCGTTTTATAGCCCATATAGGCGCGTTCTTGATGGCCCATATGAGCGCGTTTTATAGCCCATATAGGCGCGTTCTTGATAGCCCATATGAGCGCGTTTTATAGCCCATATAGGCGCGTTCTTGATGGCCCATATGAGCGCGTTTTATAGCCCATATAGGCGCGTTCTTGATGGCCCATATGAGCGCGTGTTTTCTATGTCCATATTAGCGCGTTTTATAGCCCATATAGGCGCGTTCTTGATAGCCCATATGAGCGCGTTTATAGCCCATATAGCGCGTTCGTGTCCCATATGACGATTATAGCCCATAGGCGCGTTTTTGATGGCCCATACCACGTTATGGCCCATATGAAATATACACACATACGTCAATGCCCAATGAGCACGTTTTATAGCCCATATAGGCGCGTTTTTGATGGCCCATATAGGGTTAGGGCGCGTTAGGGCGCGTTTTATTATAGGGCGTTAGGGATAGGGTTAGGGTTTTATAGCCCATATTTAATGGAAATGGAATTTAAGGGGAATCATTCACACTCACGTCAATGCGTCAGGCGTTAATAGCCCAAAAAGGCGCATATATATGAGCGTTGATTTCATGAAATATGAGAATTAGGCGCGTTTATGTGCTGTGTTTTCTCGTAGATTTTGAAATTAAAGAATTATGATATGAGATGCGCTCTTTTGGGACATACGTAGCCCATATCGGCCTTGTAGGATAGATACGCGCTC
>CM065702.1:47413518-47416018 GCA_017654935.2 Phymorhynchus buccinoides | reverse complement strand
CGTTCAACCCAGAGCTTCTGATCGCTTCTCGGCCTTTTGGCTAAGACAGTGATTCAGGAACATACATGTTTGTTTATACCCTGGTTGGTTGGTTCAGCCCGTCGTACATAGCGAAAGCCGATACGCGACGTTAAACTGAACTTCCAACCAGGTATCATTCCCTTCACTGCTGGCGAGAGAGACGGCTCAACCGTTCTTTTTTCCCTGTTGCTCGAGCCACTGTAGGTCAGAACTTCGCAGCGACTAGGCTAGCAGTCTACACCCGATCCCTGGGATCGGTAGTTTTCCTTGTGAGGTCGTGATGCACGCTGTTAGCTTTCACTCTTTCCCAACGACAACACAGTGATGCTCTAGTAGATATATATTACTTTACTATGTCTGTGTTGCCATGGGGAGAGAATGAAAAATAACAACGAGTATTTCCACCTTTAGCTGTTTGTAATTAAGTGCTAAAAGCGCTTATATGGTAGGTGGGTGCGTGTGTGTGTGTGTGTGTGTGTGTGTGTGTGTGTGTGTGTGTGTGTGTGTGTGTGTGTGTGTGTGTGTGTGTGTGTGTGTGTGTGTGTGTGTGTGTGTGTGTGTGTGTGTGTGTGTGTGTGTGTGTGTGTGTGTGTGTGTGTGTGTGTGAGTGATGTGTGTGTGTGTGTCGTGTGTGTGTGGTGTGTGTGTGTGTGTGTGTGTATGTGTGCGCGTGCGCGTGTGTGTGTGTGATGTATGTGTGTATGGTGTGTGTATATATGTGTGTGTGTGTGTGTGTGGGTGGGTGTGTGTGTGGTGTGTGTGTGTGTATGTACGCGTGCGCCTATGTGTGTGTGTGATGTGTGTGTGTGTGTGTGTGTGTGTGTTGTGTGTGTGTGTGTGTGTGTGTGTGTGTGTGTGTGTGTGTGTGTGTGTGTGTGTGTGGTGTGTGTGTGAGTGTGTGTGTGTGTGTGTGTGTGTGTGTGTGTGTGTGTGTGTGTGTGTGTGTGTGTGTGTGTGTGTGTGTGTGTGTGTGTGTGTGTGTGTGTGTGTGTGTGATGTGAGTGAGTATGTGGTGTGTGTGCGTGTATGTGTGTGTGCGCGCGCGCGCGCGTGTGTGTGTAGATGTGTGTGTGTGTGTGTGTGTTTTTTCACCGTAATATACATGAAATGTAGTTTTGGGATCTAAGCATTGATCTACTCCTCCCTGACACCTGGATAACCGTCACGAAAGGAAGGTCGAAGCATAGAGTACTCAATCGTGTGGGGTGTGGTCTCAGACCAGAACAAAACTCTAGTACAGCGTTTCTATAAAACAAAATCCTGCAACATCGTAAAATACCTTGTATAAGCCCACCCCCTATGCACGCAATCGGTCCAAAAGTGGGGGGAGGGTGGGGGTGGGGGCGTTTATTAGGTAAGTACCCCTATCCACGAAATCCTTCCAAACGTAGGGGGTGGGCGTTTAATTGGTAAGTACCCTAAGCATGACGATTTTCTCAAAAACCTGGGTGGGCGTTTACAAGGTCACAGACTAACACAGGACTGTATTCTCTCTCCCAACGTTGGGGTTTGGGCGTTTATTCGGTAACCACCACTAAAGGCTATGCACGGAAATTGGGGGGTGGACGTTTCAACGAACATGGGCTTATACATGGTACTTTACAGTAACCAAGCTTTCATTTTTTATTTGACCAGACCCCTTTCTCGTCTCCGCCCCCCCCCCCCCCCCCCTCCCTTTTCACCAATCCAGCTACAGCTTTATGAGTGAGCTCAATGAATGAAGTGCGTCTCTGGCTTGCTCTTTTTTTCCAGAAGTAACGACTCAACCACCAGTGACAACAGTAAGCCCCACGTCTCCGGTACCGACAACCGAAGGTGCGTTTTGGGCAATCGTGTAGCCTATTTGTCGCTAGTAGTGCCTGAAGTACTCTCTCTCTCTCTCTCTCTCTCTCTCTCTCTCTCTCTCTCTCTCTCTCTCTCTCTCTCTCTCTCTCTCTCTCTCTCTCTCTCTCTCTCTCTCTCTCTCTCATCTCTCTCGGTATCTCTCTCTCTCTCTCGTCTCTCGTCTCTCTCTCTTCTCTCTCTCTCTCTCTCTCTCTCTCTCTCTCTCTCTCTCTCTCTCTCTCCTTCGTCTCTCTCTCTTCTCTCTCTCTCTCTCTCTCTCTCTCTCTCTCTCTCTCTCTCTCTCTCTCTCTCTCTCTCTCTCTCTCTCTCTCTCTCTCTCTCTCTCTCTCTCTCTCTCTCTCTCTCTCTCTCTCTCTCGCGCTCTCTCTCTCACACATCTGCGCTCTCTCCTGTCTTCTCTCTCTCTTCTCTCTCTCTCTCTCTCTCTCTCTCTCGCCTCTCTCTCTCTCTCTCTCTCTCTCTCTCTCTCTCTCTCTCTCTCTCTCTCTCTCTCTCTCTCTCTCTCTCTCTCTGTCTCGCGCGCACACGCAACACACACATATGCGCGCTTACGCCTGTCTTCCTTTCTCTCTGTCTGCTTCTCTCTCTCTCTCTCTCTCTCTCTCTCTCTCTCTCTCTCTCTCTCTCTCTCTCT
>CM065702.1:47401018-47408518 GCA_017654935.2 Phymorhynchus buccinoides | reverse complement strand
GTCGCGTGACCAGGCCTGATCACAAGATCATTGGGGTAGTTTGCAAAAATATGAAGAACATTATACGTGACATTGTCCCTAGTTCACTTGTCCCCTAGGGACAATTTTATGTGGAAGGGGGTCAAATCATCAATTCTCAGATTGTGACTTATTATTGAACAATGGGTCTTTATCTACCATGTACATAAGTATTGAAGCGTAAGAACAATCCTTTCTGCCTTAAAAGTGTGTTTATATCAGAAACATCTGGATGTTTTATACACATTTAGACATTTTCCGGTTGCATGTTTTCATTTCGCCGATTCCCTGAGTATACGATTTCAAATCTTCATAACTTTGCAAAACATAGTCCGATTTACAAACTTTTTGGTTTGTTGGAAAGCTTTTGTAATGCAAAATAACAATTTGTTATTAACTCAAAAGTGACATCTGGGACATCACGACTCACTTTGTGGTGACGGTATTACACAGTACATTTTCTTGAATGTATCGTTGGCAAAAACGTGTACAAACGTTTTGATGGTCTTGATACAGAAGCAAGGTGTGCCAATACATCGCATGTGAACATTTCATTCAAATGTCATGTACTGTCTCAAGCGGTCTCCCATCGGCGCATTACTACTGCTATACATGATATTCTTATATTTCACAAGCGTCCATACACGTAAAGTTTAATGGAATTTGAAGCACGTGTTTTAGTTAAAAAGATGCTGCTTCAACAGAGAAAAAAACCCCAGTTATATATAGAAAATGTTTGTTCTTTATATAATGATCGAAACGACTGCTTCAACATAAAAAAAACCCAGTTATATAATAGAAAATGTTTGTTCTTTATATAATGATCGAAAAGACGAAGGTACAGCTTTCTACATCACCTAGATTCGCTACAAACTGGATGGAATCGCTATAATTATTCTGTCACCATTATAGTCCTTTATCCATTCAAACACGAGTTTACTTGCTGTTTCATTACTCAGACACATGATTGTCAAATCCACCTTAGAACAAACTCGGAAAAAATGAGATTCGAAATTAATCTCAGCAGGGCCGGAAAGGAAGCTTTGGTACACTGACAAAATCTACCAAAGTGAACAAGTTGTGAATGAGAATCAAACTAGACGCTTCTGTTTGGGGGTGGGTTTGTATAATACTGTATTTTTTTCAGGTATTCAAATTAATCAGTTTTATTGTCCTCACAATAAATAATAATAATAATGAAAAAAAAATTGCTCGACTTACACATGAAAATACATAAAAAATATCAAATACAGTACATTATCTTCTCTATTATAAGCCAACACTGTGTGTGTGTGTGTCTGTGTGTGCACGATACAACCATATTTAGCTTTCTCTGATCGCCACCAATCGTTCACAATATCGAAAAGAACACACTGTCGGTAAAATAAGAGGCATGACGCTTTAAAAGACGAGCGTCGGTAAAGGTCAAGATGTGCCCCCCCCCCCCCCCCCCCCCCCCCCCCCCTACCTATCTCGGTTAATTGTATTTTTCCGTTATTGCCTTTCTTACCATACATAAAGCTGTATTTTAGGAACATTTTTAGCTAATAACCTTTTTGGAATACTAACCCTAACCCTAACCCTAGCCCTAACCCTAACCCTACCCCCCACGTATAAGACGGAAAAACGCAACGAACCACAACTGTGACAAATCGCGGTGTACTGCAGTACATAGTGGGAGGTAGGGTTAGGTTTAGGGGTAGGGTTAGGGTTAGGGTTAGTATTCCAAAAAGGTAATTAGCTAAAAATGTTCCTAAAATACAGCTTTATGTATGGTAAGAAAGGCAAAAACGCAAAAATACAATTAACCGAGAAATGCATGGGGGGTGGCACATCTTTACCTTTACCCAATCATTTCTACACTCAGTCTGCAAAACTGATTTAACTTTGCTTCCATTTCTTCATTATCTCCTCTTTTGGTATCTCTTTTTTATAAGGACATTTTACTTTAATTCTCAGGGCACTGTGATAGTTCAGTGGATAGTGCGTTGCGGTTAGTGATTTGCGCTCGCACGCAAGAGATTGTGAGTTCGAATCTCCTCTGGATACCCTTTTTTTTCTTTTTTTCTTTTTTGGGGGGTCTTGCATATTCTATTGTGTGTGTGTGTGGGGGGGGGGGGGGGGGGGGGGGGTATTAGTGTGTTACTTTCTGACTCTTCGTGTGGGGGTGGTTTAGGGTCGCCTCACACAGTTACACCCACTCGAAAGAAATTGACCAACTACAGCCCGGGCGAAGCCGGGTTTACTTACTAGTTATGCATACATTTATTATACATTACTATTATATAGCAGATTATTTATTGTATGGCTGTTTGATTTTAAATGTAGGGATGACAGACTATGCACCCTGATCTACATTTCCCTTCATTTTCAGCGCGTAGATGGCAGGTTCAGTATGTGCCAATATTGCACAGCCTGTTAATGTGCGTGTTACATAATAATGTGACTTATGTCAATTTCATATGGTGCGCCAGTGTGCGTAGGGGAAGACGGGGTAAAAAGCGCATGGGCGGGTAAGAAGCCCACCCCAATTATCTCATGAAATGAAGCAAATTTCAGTCTCATTTTGCCCATGAGACGAGCGTTAATGTCTAGCATTCGTCTCATGGGCAAATTTGACTGAAATTTTCTTTATTTCATGAGATAATTGGGATGGGCTTCTTACCCGCCCATGCGCTTTTTACCCCGTCTTCCCCTACCATAAAAAAAGTGCTCACTAAAGTTTACCATTGTGTGTTGTGCAATGTGTGGCTTGTTTCAATATGCACTGTTTTCCGAGGTGCATTGCACCAATATGCATGTTACGACATGTGCACACAGCTGTATTGATTTGTGTGTGTAATAATACGTAACTCGTAAACGGGTAGGTATGGTTTGCATGAGCTTACGGGTATACCCATAAACGGGTACAAATGAATGTTAGTCTTGGCATGTATACCACATAATTATAATTCTGTTTTTGTTAAAGAAACTTTTCCATGAAGTGATATTTCTTCTTCTTCTTCTTCTTCTTGTTCTTTTCTAGTTTCATGCCTTTGAGAGCCCAGGAGTGACGCACTTCGAGTTGGCATTTCCCGAAACCGAACTGCCAATCACTGTCATCTTGCACCGGAGTCTGTCTACAGAGGAAGTACAGGTCAAAGTCGACCAAGTCAAGGGATGCTATGAAGGTAATTGTAAACATAATGAAATTATAAATTGCACAATTGTAGTATTGTCTTTCCTGCCTGTCACTGCTCTGTCTGTCTGTTTCTCTCTCTGTCTTTCTGTCTCTGTCTGTCTGTCATTATCTCCCTCTCTCTTTCTCTCCCTCTTTCTCTCCCCCCCCCCCTCTCTCTCAATCCTTTTTTGTCACACATGATATCAAACAAACACCAACACCATCTGTTCATACATTAACAATAATGGGAATATATATAGCGCTCTTTCTCACATGAGCTCACTGCGCTTTACATTGTCAGGACAATTATCCTTGTTTTTATGAGGACAAAATAAAAGTTGAGTTGAGTTGAGTTGAGTTGATAGCAATTAAGAACATTAAAGGCAAATAAATAATAAATCATTAGAAATTAACATAAACACGATGCTTGCACGCACCATTCTCTTTCTTCCTCTCTCTCTCTCTCTCACACACACACACACACACACACACACACACACACACACACACACACACACACACACACACACACACACACACACACACACACACACACACACATGCGCGCGTGCATGCATGCACTCAGACACACACACACATATGAACGCACACATGCATACACATACACGCACGCACACACTCACACACACACACTGACAATTATACAAGAGTAGAATAGTTACGAAATGAAATTTCCAAGAAGAAACGTAGACTACATTCACCTTCTCAATCAAGCTTAGATACAATACTGGAAATAATAAAATCATACTGCCATCGACATACCAGTTACGTGACTAATTATAATAGACAAATTTTGTAAACACAAAGATACCCTTCTACCTCCATTACAAGCGTTTAAAGTTTACAAGACGTAGATTATCTACCCCATTCTACATACAACTTACGAAATATGAAATAATTGTGAAACAAAATGTCACAAGATTTCTTCAATGAAATGTATCCCCCACCCCCCACCCTCACACACAAACATTATTTTAAGCAAACACCACCTGTTCATACATCATATTAAGCAAACACCACCTGTTCATACATCATATTAAATATCAACACCATCTGTTCATACATTATATTGAATATTAACACCATCTGTTCGTGCATTATATTAAACGCCATCTGTTCATACATTATATTAAACAAACACCATCTGGTCCACACATTAGGCCTACATTAAATATCAACACCATCTGTTCATACACTATTTTAAACAAACACCACCTGTTCCTGCATTATATTAAGCAAACACCATCTGTTCATACATGGCATTAAATATCAACACCATCTGTTCATACATTATATTGAATATTAACACCATCTGTTCGTGCATTATATTAAACGCCATCTGTTCATACATTATATTAAACAAACACCATCTGTTCATACATGGCATTAAATATTAAACATTAACACCATGCATTGTATTGAATATTAACACCATGTTCATGCATTATATTAAACAAACACCATCTGTTCATACATTATATTAAACAAACACCATCTGTTATATTAAACAAACACCATCTGCATTTATATTAAACAAACACCATCTGTTCATACATTATATTAAACAAACACCATCTGGTTCATACATTATATTAAACAAACACCATCTGGTTCATACATTATATTAAACAAACACCATCTGGTTCATACATTGCATTAAATATCAACACCATCTGTTCATGCATTATATTAAACAAACACCATCTGTTCATACATTATTTTGAATATTAACACCATCTGTTCATGCATTATATTAAACAAACACCATCTGTTCATACACTATATTAAATAGTAACACTATCTGTTCATACATTCTATTAAATATCAACACCATATGTTCATACATTATATTAAAAACACACCATATGTTCATACATTATATTAAATATCAACAATATCTGTTCATACATTATATTAAATATCAACAATATCTGTTCATACATTATATTAAATATCAACAATATCTGTTCATACATTATATTAAGTATCAACAATATCTGTTCATACATTATATTATTTTTAAAACCACCATCTATTCATACATTATATTAAATATCAACAATATCTGTTCATACATTATATTAAATATCAACATTATCTGTAATACATTATATTAAATATCAACACCATATATTCATACATTATTTTAAACACCAACACCAACTTGATACATTATGTTAAACAAACACCATCTGTTCATTCATTATATTAATCAAACATAACTGTTCATACATTATATTAATCAAACACCAACTGTTCATACATTATATTAATCAAACATAACTGTTCATACATTATATTAATCAAACACAACTGTTCATACATTATATTAATCAAACACCAACTGTTCATACATTACATTAATCAAACATAACTGTTCATACATTATATTAATCAAACACAACTGTTCATACATTATATTAATCAAACACCAACGGTTCATACATTACATTAATCAAACATAACTGTTCATGCATTATATTAATCAAACACCAACTGTTCATACATTATATTAATCAAACACCAACTGTTCATACATTATATTAATCAAACACCAACTGTTCATATATTATATTAATCAAACACCAACTGTTCATATATTACATTAATCAAACACCAACTGTTCATACATTATATTAAACAAACACTAACTGTTCATATATTATATTAATCAAACACCAACTGTTCATATATTATATTAAACAAACATCAAAGCCATCTATTCATACATTATATCAAACAAACACCATCACCAACTGTTCATACATTATATTTATTATAAAAAAAACCCACACACAAACATTTCGTACATTATATTAAACATCAGCATCATCTGTGACACCGACCAGCATCTTGTCTTGTTCGTCCAGATCAAAGTAACAACAATTGATATAATTATATACAGTTAAATAAGAATATATAAAACTTAGTAAATAAAGGAATTGATGAATACATGGATTGTACACGAATGCATATATAAACATGAAAATGTAAAAAATAAATACATGAATACGTACAAGGATTGCTAAGTAAATAGCTGAATGAATAAGAATATTGAAGTAACCCGATTAACGAAACTCAGTCAATAAAGAAATTGATGAATACATGGATTGTACACGGATGCATATATAAACATGAAAATGTAAAAAAATAAATACATGAATAAGTACAAATATAGCTAAATAAATAACTGAATGAATGGAAGGACACCGGATGAATATAGATAGTTAGCTAAATAACAAAATCAGTAAATTTAAAAAAAATAGAAATGATACGCAAATGAAAAATATATTTGAATAAATAAGTCTTTCGATCCTTGTTGTGTTCTTGTTTGTCCTTCTCAATTCATCTAGGTCACTCTTTTTTGTTTATTAATGTGCATAATGATTTTCTTGCTTTGAAGATTATGTCGTTTTTGCTTCTCTATTTCTTTCTCGGTTGTTTTTTTTCATTATATACTTTTTCGTTTGTTCGATTTTATATAACCACAGGGCTAAGTGTCAAAAAGTATTTATGCAATCTCATTTCCCTGTATGAATATCGTTTCATTCGCTCGTTCGTTCGTTCGTTCGTTCGTTCTCTGTCTCCCTCTCCCTCTTCCTCCCCCCCCTCTCTCTCTCTCTTTCTCTCTCTGTCAGTCTGCCTCTTTCTCCTTTTAATAACATTACATTTTATGACTTTTTTTGTCTTTGAAAAAAAAAAAAATCTTAGCATATTGTTCTGTATTATAAGTCTAAATGAATTGGTTACAAAAGCCTTCTGTTACCCAACCCTATCCACAGAAGTGTGAAACCGCTTACACGGATTACAGTTGCTTATTTGCACCTTATGTCCAAAACATTTTTTTTTTTTTTTTTTTTCCGTCGGTTTTTAACCCGTGAGTGCGGTGAATACGAGTATGTCTTAATTTGCTTTTATGAGCGTGTTTCTCTATTTTTGAATGTTTGTTAACCTTGTGTGTACCTATATGTATACTTTACTTTTGCGGTCATTGTGAATGTGCAACTTGTTTATGTAAATTGAAAATTGATTTTTTTTTATAATGTAATCTGATTGTAAATTGTTATTTTATTATGTATATGTATTTTATTTATATTTAGTTTAATATGTACATATTTCTTTGTGTGCGCATGTGTATGTGTGTGTGTGTGTGTGTAAGAATGTGAAGGATAGTGTGGAGGTATGTAAGCGGTTGTTTTTAATATGAATAATTTTAGGGCAATTGTAAAGCGCTTAGAGCTTAAAGGTGAAGCGCTATATAAATTTTCTTAAATAAATAATGTGCAAACCTGTCATAATCT
>CM065702.1:47313518-47398518 GCA_017654935.2 Phymorhynchus buccinoides | reverse complement strand
CGTCGTACATGGCGAAAGCCGATACGCGACGTTAAACTGAACTTCCATCCGCTGTGGTTTGTTCTCTATGTGCAGCTGAGGAGTGTATGGACAACATGGAAGCCGTCGTGGCTAAGGATTTCTCGCTGGCCAGCCCCGAAATGAACGACTACTATGTTGCTGACAACGACATCATGAAAGTGGAAATCAGGATGGACGGCGATTTTGCATCGGCTACTGGCACGTTGACCCAAATTGACTTTCGATTCGTCAACGTGGTTGGCTTGTCCCTGGAGAAAAACGGCGTTTCCGTCTCACAGGTAAGCCTACGTAGCTTTTTTGTTGTTGTAATGTGAGAACAGGTTATATTAAGACCCTCCCCGCCCCCGGGGCAAAGCGCCCCTACTATTTATTAGTGGGGGAGCTAAAGGTCAAAAATCCATCAGAAGTAGACATATTCAGTAGTAGTAGTAGTAGTAGGCCTAGTAGTAGTGGTGTGTATGCATGCGTGCGTGTGTGTGTGCACGCGCATAAACGACTGTTATTAGATTGCTCATGTATCGTCGCTGTCTGACGCTAACCGTGTATCTACAAAATTTGACCAAAATAGATTTTTTACTGAAACTCCTTCCAGTGACCTCACGCAGGTCTTCTATAAATATCTTGTGTCTGCGACCAATGAAAATGCTCAAATTTGTCACATGATATCACGGAAATAATCGTGTATGTGGCAGGTTTGACGCGATAAGCGTGTAACTGGTCACGCTAATCGTGTAACTGCCGGCAGCTGTCGTATCTCCCATTGTGAGAACAATGCACTAACTTTGTGACTAACCGTGTAACTGAATTATCACGAAAATTTGGTGTGCTAATGCAACTTTTCTTGTGTCACATGTTTACTCATCGGTAAAGAAGAAGGGTCAAATGGGGATTGACTTTGTAGCAGGCGACAATATGTTTTTTGATGCTCCTGTAAAATCACTGATTGTATAAATACACGGTTAGCGTCGGACAGCGATGGTATGTGGATGTTTGGAGGGAGGAAGTTCTGGAACTGTGGGGATTTAGCTGGAATGGTATAGGCTGAATGGGCTTCGCATCTTTATGGGTGAGCGTCTGCGATTGTGCCAGCAGAACAAAAACCGCTCAAAAATGGATTTGTGGTATTTTGAAATAGTCAATCTTGATCATTCTTCACGAAGAGCACCATCCTGGAATATGAACCGATTGGATTTGTCATCATGCTGTTGAAGAACTGTTGGCCAGCTTACGTTTTCCTTATATAGTGCGCACGCGTTTGGGATTATTAATACACAAATAGATCTAACTGAGCTATGAACTTCTCCGCTGTCAGCTACGTTTTTCATCATATTTTGTAAAGTTTTGAAGTTCAACCCCAGTTTCAGGGTACGATATATCGCTATTACTACTATTAGAGCAAAGTACAATCTTCCCACCTTAGCATAACCCCTCTCAAGTTGTAATATAAACCCAGGTGTTAAAGCACCCCGTGTAAAAAACAAACAAACAACAATACAAATATGAGCAACCCAAAGCTGCATTCAACTATTTATCACCGACCATTCACTGAGCTGACTTCAAGCTGGCAACATTTGAGATCACAACGCTCCACGCTTTTGCACGTTCCACAACGCTGCGACGGGCTGGCTGACTGACTACAGATCAACAGGAAGTCAGCAACTAGCCTACCTTTTGATCCACAGGAGAAATCGGCGAGAGGGAGGGTGGTGGACAAACACAAAGAAAACAAGTGGCAGAAAGAAGAGGAAATCGCCCTCAAAACGCATCCTGCGCCTTCGACACTTCTTCCTCGCCTTCAACGCCTTCAACGCCATCTCTCTCTCTCTCTCTCTCTCTCTCTCTCTCTCTCTCTCTCTCTCTCTCTCTCTCTCTCTCTCTCTCTCTCTCTTTTTGGGGGGTGGGGTGGGGCAGGAAAACATGCCTGCCCCCCTCTCCTCTGAGCCAGGGGGGGGGGGGCAGCTGCCCCCCCCCCCCGCCCCCTGTTCCTGCGCCATTGAAAAATACACATTACTATACCAAAAAATAAGATAAAAATGGTGAAGAGCAAAAAAGTCTAATAATTATAACCAATAATTCCTGTTTTGTTGACAGGTGTTTGTTGTGACGCCTGGTTTCGATCTGTACCCGTACTCGATGGAAATCGACATGCCCGTCACCTTCGTTCTGCACAGAGGAGATGCCCTGCAGGACATGGAAGTGAAAGTGGAGACAGTGCTCGGATGCTACGAAAGTAAACTGGGGTTTTTTTTGGGTATCATTACAACTGATAGCTGTGGCTGGATATGACGATGCCCACAAGGGGCACACACACACACACACACACACACACACACACACACACACACACACACACACACACACACACACACACTGCCTACGGTTCGATCCCCATCAGTGCGATCCGATTGTCACATTTGTGAGGCATTACTCTCGTGAAATTCTTCGGTCTGAATGTATTGAACCTCGAAGAGGTACATATGGAACATTTTTACAGATAGTGGGACGATGCTGGATGTAGCACGAAAGTCCCGATGGTTTGGAGAAAAAACCTGATAAGATAATTCCTTATAGACAAGTGTCTGAATGAATCTGATGAAATCCTACTACACTAGCGACCAAATGGTAAGGCCCAGAAAGACAATCATCTCCGAAAACTCAGTAAAACGCACCCAGCTCATAACAAAACTGAATTTATTCTTTTTTAACATTAAGTTCATTCCAAAAAATCATTAATCAGAACGAGTTCAGTCAACAAAATGCCCCTTTCAACAACTTCCCCCTCCTCTTGAAAAGTCACACTCAGAATCAATGCACTTTGGAACAGTCAGTACACATTACTGAAATTGTTTTTGCGCGGATGCCTTCCTCTCATGGTGACACATCACCACACACAATTTGAAGCGAATCGGTCAAGCGGTTCGGGAGATATCCTTGGGACAGACAGAAAACACACACACAAAACCCACATTACTGACTGTTCCAAAGTGCATTGATTCTGAATGTGTGACTTTTCAAGAGGAGGGGGAAGTTGTTGAAAGGGGCATTTTGTTGACTGAACTCGTTCTGATTAATGATTTTTTGGAATGAACTTAATGTTAAAAGAATAAATTCAGTTTTGCTATGAGCTGGGTGCGTTTTATTGAGTTCGTGAGTTTTCGGAGATGATTGTCTTTCTGGACCTTAACTTTTGGTCGCTAGTTGTATTTACTTTCACTGTGTTTGTAGTCCCCTATCACACAGATCGGATGAGATATCTGTATTTTTTTGTATCAGACTAATTTTGATTCATGGTAAAGGTCAAGATGTGCCACCCCTCTGCATTTCTCGGTTAATTCCATTTTCCCGTTTTTTGCCTTTCTTACCAAACATAAAGCTGTATTGTATGAACCTTTTTGGCTAATAACCTTTTTGGAATACTAACCCTATCCCTAACCCTAGGCCATTATCTAATAGGACACCCACCCACCCCCCTCTATGTATTGCAGTACACGGCGCCATTTGTCACAGTCGTGGTTCATTGCGTTTTCCCGTCTTATAGGGGGGGGGGGGGGGGGATAGGGTTAGGGTTAGGGATAGGGTTAGTATTCCAAAAAGGTTATTAGCTAAAAAGGTTCATAAAATACAGCTTTATGTTTGGTAAGAAAGGCAAAAACGGAAAAATGGAATTAACAGAGAAATGCAGATGGGGGTGGCACATCTTTACCTTCACCCGTGTTTAAGGGTCTACTTGGGTATAAAGTGAGCGAAAATAGTAGATTTATTTTTGGGAAGGGAGTGTTTCACGTGAATCATGACTCACAGACATCGTCACAATCGGATCGTATTGGGGTCAAATCGTATGCAGTGTGTCTGGCCCTTTAGAGCAAAAAACAAAATCAATACTAAAACAAAAATCAACAAGATAAAAATAAAAAAATTAAAGATAAAAAACCAACTAGGGGAAGACGGGGTAAAAAGCGCATGGGCGGGTAAGAAGCCCGCCCCAATTATCTCATGAAATGAAGCAAATTTCAGTCTCATTTTGCCCATGAGACGAGCGTTAATGTCTAGCATTCGTCTCATGGGCAAATTTGACTGATATTTTCTTTATTTCATGAGATAATTGAGGTGGGCTTCTTACCCGCCCATGCGCTTTTTACCCCGTCTTCCCCTATGCTTCCCTTCTGCAGTCCAATGCGTAAATGATACAACCTGTAGAGGGGAAGTATTGTTGTTTTTTATCTTGCTGATTTTTTGCTCCTTTTGTTGCCTGCGTTTTTGCTATATTTGCTGTTTTCTTGTTTGTCTATGTTGATATAAGGCGCTTTCGCCGAAATATCCAGTATAGTTTTGTTTTGTCTCTTGTGAATAAAATAATGTTCCTTTACGCTTGTCGTGTAGTTGTTTGTTTGTTGAATATTTATGTAGGGAGAGGGAGAGAATGAGAGAGAGAGAGCGAGAGAGAGAGAGAGAGAGAGAGAGAGAGAGAGAGAGAGAGAGAGAGACAGAGACAGAGATAGTTAGTTCGCTTTTTGTACATAAAATGTCCTTTTGACATATATGTAACAAATGCTGCAGATCATTCTGCTTACGCACATTGTTAAGTAGAATGCCACCATAATATCGAAACTACAGGACGCGTTCCTGTTCATTCTTTGTTTGCGTTTTCAGAACTTTCTATGTCAAGAATTGAACTGTGTACCAATCTGTAAGAATATTCTATTCTACTTACATGCGATATGATATACTGACTCATTCCTTTGAATGTTGTTTTTCAGTGGCAACTACCTCGCCACCGGAAGTAACTTCAGAGTCTGCAACAGAAGTTTCCACCGCAGGTGACATTTGTTTTCGTGCTACTGCTCAGAAAAAGAAATGTCTACTTTTTTTTTTTAAAGAAGAAAATGTTTTTTTCAAAATTCATTGATTTCCTCCAAAGAAAATCGATTTAAAAATATTTTAATAATTAATGTACCGGGTAGCCAGTTCTTTTGTTTCAATAATCATCCTATGCTATATAGATGCTAATATATCCCTATGCTGTAGGCTTAACACACACAAAAACCCAAATGGAAAGTGAGTTGTATGCTGCCATTCTTGACCACGATAAAATAGAAGTAGCCATGGACTTCAAACAATTAAAGTTTGGTTTTCATACATGCATGTGGTAGACTATTGAAGCTTTATTGTGGTCGGAATGAAATAAACGCATTTCTTGTTAACTCTGCTGAAATATGCGGACAAACCTAAGATGAGGCATGAAGACAGGGAAGGTAACAACAGCAGAAGCCGCATAACCTGCTCTTAAAGGGAAAACTACTGATCCCAGGGATCGGGTGTAGACTGCCAGCCTTGTCGCTGCGAAATTCTGACTCACAGTGGCTGGAGTAACAGGGGAAAAAAGAAGGGTTGAACCATCTCTCTCGCCAGCAGTGAGGGGAATGATGCCGCGCTGCTTGCGTGAACGCTTTAAATATGCCGGCTCTGGGTTTAAACCTCATAGACCATGAGCCAGGAAGTGAAATCATGCACATACACCACCTTTGGGATTTTTGCGCTTATCTCATCCGCTTATTTCGTATTTTCTTTTACCTGCTTGCAGATATGTCCATGAGGTTTCCGCGTGTAGTGTAGCGCAACCCCTAGCTGATGTAAGGAACTTGTAATAGCATCCAGATCCACTGTGAGAGTCCATGTCTCACAATGCGTACAAAAAGATGGAGTTTGCCTCATCATTATTATCTGAAGCTCGTCATTTTAAAGTCGACTCAATGACATAAACTCCCCAAAGAGTAGCTTAACCCTTTCACCGCCAGCCATCTTTGAGCCAAAATTTCCCATGAACATACTTGGCTTCAGAAAAGATTTCGTCTAAAATATTGTGGGATTTCTCTGTGACACATTAAGAATGGGGTCAATCCTTACTGCCCAAATTTAGAAACACAATATCATTGAATAACAGACTTTCAAGGGTTTTAATGACATGGGTGTTAAATCATTGTGGTGCAAAAATGCGACATTGGCGGTGAAAGGGTTAAATGGACACCATCAGTAAATGAATAACATACCTCTGCTATTAAAGTAAGTTTGACCACCTTTCTTGCTGAAATGGACTTTATCACTAGTAAAATGTGTTGAGCCCAGCCCGCTGGAATAGCAGCTGCCCCCTCTGCTATCGTGATCAGAAACGCCATGCATACATACACACACAATACAGTAGGGGAATGGAGTCGTTTTGAAGTGCAGAAGGCCATTATTAGAATAATAAAAGAAAAGGGTATATCTGGACATCAGTGACTTTTTGGCTTTGTTTTGGCAGGTCCAATCTGTGACGATCCTATGGAGGATGTGACATCGGTGACCGCCTCAGCTGGGACAGTGACGGATGGTTATTTCAGTGCAGACGTTGATGAGCTGGAAATAGAGATTAACATGAAGTCGACTTTTGTGACGGCTTTTGGCAGCTTTACCTTTATCAGAATCCTGCACTTCAATGTCCAGAGCTATTCTGTGGAACAAGACGGAGATGAACTTCTTCCGGTATGTAGTATGTTTGTCATTTGTGTTTGTTGCCATTAAGGGCTCGGCACACGCTGCAACTTTTGCTAGTTGTACCTGCAATTTTGTGGTAGCAACAGTTGTATGCAACATACAACAAGGTTGTAGGGTTGCAGTTGTATGTTGTAGGGCGATAGAAAACGATCCTAGTTTTTCCTCGGAGTTGCAACATGTTGTAGGTTGCAGCCAATCAGAGCGTCGATTCGTATCACGTGGTTTTTGCATCACAATGGCGGTTCAGAGTGCGAAAACAGCAAACTTATCGAATTAATTCGCAATTTTCCATGCATTTGGGATGTCCATTACAGTAATCGGGACATGGCTCGAGAAGCCAAAATCTCGCCCACATTGTTCTTCGTGAGCTCTGATCCGACAAAATAACAACAGCATCAGCAATGATCAGATTGTCGTGTTCATTTTCATTGCGCTCGGAGGAAAACATTTTGTTAGAATGTAAACCAAAGGAAGTCACGGAAAGTCTTGCGAGAATTTTCCATACATGGCACGGGATTGCAAGGGTGTTGCGCAAGGTCTGCGATTTTAACTGCAACTTGTTGTATGCAACTAGTTGTATCAACTAAAAAGTTGCAGCGTGTGCCGAGCCCTTTAGTATGCTTGTTGTTCTTCAGTTTAACGTCCTTCCACACAAGTGATTCAGACAATATTGTTATTGTGATGTTGGTATGGTGAGTGTGAGGGGTGGGTGGATCTGTAAGTGAGTGAGTGTAAGTATTACAGTAAGCAATAGATACGTAATGCAGGCCTAATCATGACACACCCACCCCATTAAAAGAGTTAATCTTACACTTAAAGAATACCACCGAACAAAGAACAATGCTAAAAATAAATGCTAAGTGAACTACTTAATGAACATTTGCAAACTGAATTCTATTCTTATGCTTGTGTGTGTGTGTGTGTGTGTGTGTGTGTGTGTGTGTGTGTTTGTGTGCGGTGTGTATAAGTTTGTGTGCATGTGCGTGCATAGTCTTTGGTGTGTGTGTGTATATATTTAATGAATGTTTTAACAGTTATTTCCATTTGTTGTGTTTTCTTTATTTTTTCTGCTATATATATATCTCTCTCTATCAAAACAAAACATACATATATATATAATAGGATTTATGTTTTAACTATATATAGAGAGAGAGAGAATTCTAGAAAACGTTTTTGTGCCTATGTCTTTGATGCGAACATTTAAAATCAAAACCAGTTAAAATAACTTGGTGTTTGATTATGCTCTTTATTTAAGAAAACAATTAAAAAAATAAAATGAGGAGTGATAGCTTCGTTTTTCCTCCTTATTAGGGAGGCAATGGCAAAACCCAAGCCGAGGACAGCTGTTTCGATTCTAGGGAGTCTCATCAGCTCAGCACTGGATGGGTTCTTAACCTACCAAGGTGGAACTACTCTCCTCTCAACAAAAAGATTGTGCCACAAATGGAATGTCTCTTCCTGTATATTGGTAAAAGGCTCCAAAAAACCAAACCAGCACTCAAGTAAATTAGAAATGATAAAAATCTTAAGTAAAAGTGTGAACATATCAATGTTCCAAAACTTAAAATATGATAAAATAAGCGACACGACCAGAGAGGGCCAGCAACTGAAATAGTATCCAAAGGGACATAAATTGGTATGAAAAAATGTCAGTATACTGCTAGCATGCTGGCACCGTTCCCCAGCCAAAGTTAGAGCATTTGAAATGCAATGATAATAGAATTCTAGAAAACGTTTTTTGTCCCTATGTCTTTGATGCGAACATTTAAAATCAAAACCAGTTAAAATAACTTGGTGTTTGATTATGTTCTTTATTTTTAAATTTTTTTATTTATTTATTTATTATTTTAAAAAAAAAATTCTTCTTTATTTTATTGTTTTTGTTGTTTGTTTCTTTGTTTAGGTTATTTTACTGTTTTGATTGTCTGTTTATTGAAACATGGTTTTCCTTTCTGCCTGTCCTTTTTTTAGGTGACCGCTGTGACGTCTGGAAACGTTGTGAAGGTGAAATCACCGTTAGGAACCGACTTGCCTGTCACCATTGTCTTGTACAGGGAAGACGACGACGCTGAAATCGCTGTTCATATCGTTGAAATATTGGGATGCTATGAAGGTGCTTTGATTAACAAGAACAACAACAACAACAACAACAAACAAACAAATGACACGCTAGAGATTTACAGCTTTCGGTTGCTTTATGCTTTAGTTCCATGCCAAACATGACCTGTATCACATGCTATGTTTTCCTTGTGAAGACATGGCGCATATACACAATGATATAAGCAGCCCTTTAGACAGTTTTACTCTCTCTGGAAACCTCGGATTTGGGAGGTAGGTCAATGAAGCCAGGTTCTTATTCCCCCTCGAAAGCAGTGATCAGGAACGAACGAGTTTTAAATTCAATTAACTTTTCTCTTATCTATCTAAATCTACTTCGAGCCTCTCTCTCTCTCTCTCTCTCTCTCTCTCTCTCTCTCTCTCTCTCTCTCTCTCTCTCTCTCTCTCTCTCTCTCTCCCCAACACTCATAATCGAGGGGTGCCTGCCAGAACGGTCTATCTCAAAAGGAATAAAGAGCACAGATGGGTAGTTCTGGCATTCACCCCTCGTAAAGGAATATACACTAGCTATGCATTGTGTATGGGTCGGTGACCTTCACAATTAAACTATTTCAGACCTCTCTGTCTGTCTCTGTCTCTCTCTGTCTCTGCCCCCCCCCCCTTCCTCTCTGTCCACCCCCCTCTCTCTCTCTCTCTCTCAGACTCTGATGATGGCAGTTGATTCAAAGGATATAGAACAATATCTACTATAACATTTGTGAAGAAAATATTTGTCCATTTACACACATCAAAATACTAAACAGGAGTTGCCAAAAGCAGAGCATTGTGACATTGCTTACACAGTATTTCTTCTTTATATACATTTTCACTCTGGCTATTCACTACTGATGCAATATTTTAACACGTGTGTTCTTGTACAATGGAAACCATTTATTGAAGGCATTGTTTTAATGACTGAAATGCTAAAACTATATGTCCACTTGTTTGTTTGTTGTTCTTGCTGCTGTTTCTCTTCATACATTGAAATCTAGAACACTGCAAACTATTTTGAAATAAAAGTTCCAGAGGCCTGATAGCTCAGTTTTGCTACGTATCGCTAGGTTTAGGTCTCGTACACAGTTCATGCAGAAATCCCATGCGCAATCCTGTAAATAAGTAAAAGAAAGAAGGGTTAAAATGTACAGACTTTCCCTCCTTTCTTTTCATTGCTTACGGATTGCGCACGGGTTTCCGCACGAAATATCCGCATGTATGTGTACGTACCCTTACAGTATAAGTGCCTTTGTCACTTTTTTTGTTTGACGTTTTGGAGAAAGATTAGGAACATTTCCATGACATTACTTGCACTTATAGATTATTAGACCATGTACACATACAGGTGGATGTTCCGCGCATAAACCCCACGCGCAATCAGATTAATGAGTAAAAGAAAGAAGAAGAAAAATAAGCGGAGGTGTCCATAAAAATTATTTCCCCTAATCCGTATATTATTTTTTTTTCGTTCTTTTATTCTGTACCGGGCCTAAGCCTTGACATGGTTTTTTTTAGAAAACTGTATGAGCAAAGAGTTTGGAGCATAACTTAAGTTTAAGCTTTTGATAAAGGTGAAGACTCATTCTGTTTTTGTTATCGTTTGTTGTTGTTGTTGTTGTTGTGTGTGTGTGTGTTTGTGAAACCATTTTTATGACTGTATAAATATTGACTTGCTTGTTCATTTATTCATTTATTTATTATTGTATGCACTACTGCTTTTTTTTAAAAAGCACCATAACTGCTCATTATTATTACTATTATTATTATTATTAGTAGTAGTAGTAGTAGTAGTAGTAGTAGTAGTAGTTATGTAAGAATTATTTCTGTTTACTTACTCTTAAAGACCCACCACGTCACGTTTGAAAATAATTTCCACGTGTTGTCCCTCTTGTAGCTGGTAAGAAATCTTAAGAAATCTTCCAAGCGTGAGAGGGAATGTGACACGTGACGTGGGGGGTCTTTAAAAACTGAACAAGAATTGTGTGTGTGCATGTTGTTGCAATTACCATATCTTATGGGCTATAAGGTGATACTTTTCCCCTGACTAAGACATATACCCTTGTATAGTATAATATAGGTTACAAAATCAGTGTTGTTATTTTCAATAAGGGGATGCTCCTTATAACGTGAATCACCCTAAAGTGTGTTGAATATGATCATATTTGGTGAAGAAAAGATCTTTTTCCATTGTTCATGCAATTTATAATGTGTTACATGTTTTCTCTGCAGTCACAACATGCCCAGACTTTGAATGCAACGGCACATGCATAGAAGATTTTCTGGAGTTCTGCCAAACTGACTGTGCCACAGAAAGTTGTCGTAAGCTTTTTATGTGTCTTTCTTTTTAAGTATTCCCTTATAATTTCAGCAAGTGTACCCTCTCTGTCACACACACACACACACACACACACACACACACACACACACACACACACACACACACATACACACACACACACACACACACACACACACACACACACACACACGCACGCACGCATGCATGCACACACACACACACACGCACGCGCGCACACACGCACGCACACGCACACACACGCACGCACACACACACACACACACACACACACACACACACACACACACACACAAACACACACAGAGCCTTTTTGCTCATAGCTAAAAAATAATTAAGTAATCAACATATTTCACATTTAAGAAAAAGGACGCATTGGACATTTACTTTTAATATTGTTTCTTACTTTGGCTTTAAAACCCTTTCACCTCCAGCCACATTTCAGCAACAAATTTTCATTAAATTTACCTGGGTGGAGAACAAAATCCATCTGCAGTATTGGGGATTCTTCTGTGACATATATCAAATAAGGTCTATCCTTACTTCCAAAAACTAAGACAACAGGGTCTTTGGATAATAGACCCCAATTTGGTGCCTTTTAGTGACATTGGTGTTAAATCACTGTGGTGCTAAAATGAGACTTTGGCGGTGAAAGGGTTAAGTGATGTTATGTTGCTTGATTAGTGATGTCATGTTTGTACTATCTTACCCCTCCCCCCCCCCCCCCTCTTTCTTTTTTGACTTTATTAACCCTTTCGCCGCCAGCCATTTTTAGCCCTAAAATACCATTAAACTTAACTGGGGAAGAGAAAACAAATATTATCTGCAATATTGGGAATTCCTCTGTGACATGTATAACATCAGGCCTATCCTTACCTCCCAAAATTAAGAAAATGGGGTCTTCTGATAACAGGCCCTGGTTTGATGCCTTTTTAGTGACATGGGTGTTAAACCATTGTGGTGCATAAATGCGACATTGGCGGTGAAAGGGTTAATCAAATGCTTTGGAGCCAAGTTTGCATAGAAAATGTTCCCCTCTAAGAGAATGTAAACCTGCAATAATGAATGCTGGTATCAATTGTGGAAATTTCACACGCATACACATAAACACACCTCTCAAAGAGAGAGAGAGAGAGAGAGAGAGAGAGAGAGAGAGAGAGAGAGAGAGAGAGAGAGAGAGAGAGAGGATCCATTAAAACTGTTAAACAGTGACATTAGGACATGAATGCTATTTGCGGTCTTTATGATTTTAACTTTTTTTAAAGCACTGTTGATAAAATGATGTATAATTTAAAACACATACGCATGCATGAAAAGGTCAAATGGGGCCAACACTAAGATTGTAGAGGAGGAAAGGTGATCTTGGTAGTTTGTCTATTTATTGTTGTATTTATTTTTCTTTCTTTCTTACAGCTACAACACCGTCTTTCACAACCAGCACAATAGGGACAACCCCGACAGCAGGTCAGTAAAGAATAAAAGAATAGTTAACCAACGCCCACACCCACACACCTATGTATACATGCACACATGCAAATGAAGACGCATGTACTAGTGCTTGGACATGATTGCATGCTTGCATACACATGCACACGCACATACAAACACACATTATCTATTTCTCTCTTTCTTTCACACACACACACGCACGCACGCACACACACACACACACCTATAACTATGAATAATGAAGCATAGATGGTATATGGCGTGCTTTTTGGACGTACTTCGGATCTGTCTCTCTCTCTCTCTCTCTCTCTCTCTCTCTCTCTCTCTCTCTCTCTCTCTCTCTCTCTCTCTCTCTCTCTCTCTCTCTCTCTCTCTCTCTCTCTCTCTCTCTCTCTCTCTCTCTCTCTCTCTCTCTCTCTCTCTCTCTCTCTCTCTCTCTCTCTCTCTCTCTCTCTCTCTCTATGTCACTCTCTCTCTCTCTCTCTCTCTCTCTCTCTCTCTCTTCTCTCTCTCTCTCACTCTCTCTCTCTTTCTCTCTCTCTCTCACTCTCTCTCTCTCTCTCCCTCTCTCTCTCTCTCTTTCTCTCTCTCTCTCCTCTCTCTCTCTCTCTCTCTCTCTCTCTCTCTCTCTCTCTCTCTCTCTCTCTCTCTCTCTCTCTCTCTCTCTCTCTCTCTTTGATGTGATTGATCACTAATTGTTATGACGTAAACTGGTCATTTATAAATTCTCAGATCCTGCACTTTCCCTTATTATAGACCCCCCATTCATATTCCCTCTTATGCTATGAAGATTTCTTAAGATTTCTTACCAGCTATAAGAGGGAAAACACGTGAAAACCGTGATTTTGACACGTGGCGTGGTGGGTCTTTTAATCATTTCTCGCAAATCGGTATCAATCAGTATTCCTCAATAATAGACAATCCTATTGCTTACCATTACAATATGGTGTGCCGCAAGGATCCGTTCTTGGTCCCTTGCTTTTCTTATTGTATGTGAATGATCTACCCTTATATAAGGGTAAAGACCCCTGTGAACTCTTTGCCGATGATACTTCCATCCATTCTAACCATTCTGACATAAAACAGTTATCCATTAACCTTCATGAAAATGGATGCTGTTAATGGATTGGACAGAAGCTAATCACGTGTGCTTAAATGAAGGAAGAACAAAGTACATGGCTGTCACTTCTAGGCACAAAAGACAAAATTTAATAAATGCCATGCCCCCTATTTACATTGACAATAGACAGCCTGAAGAGGTCGATTCACACAAACTTTTAGGAGCTAATTAGTATAGACAATAATCTTACCTGGCAGTCTCATATAACCACTTTGAGTAAGCATATATCACAGAACATCTTTCAGCTGTCAAAACTTTGAAATGTTCTAGATATAAATGCCCGAAAATACTTTTACTATGCCTTCATCAAATCATGCATTGACTACTCCTCAACTATATAAGATTCCAGCAGTGCTAACACACTGAAGCCATTGTTTAGGGCCCATAAACGAGCTCTCAAAGCAGTACTGAATAAATAATCTTCGCTAAATCCTCAAATCTATTCTAACCATACTGACCAACACTCAAAACAATAGCAGAAACATCTCAATTTGGAAACCAATGCCCAAGCAACATAAAAACGAAAGTAGCAAAGGAACCGCAACTCCCCTTACCTGAAGCCTGATTACTCCCCTTTCGCTTCCGTTCCGGTCCTTTTGACCTGTCAAAGTCACTTTTCATTTTCCACTTGTGTGGTGAACATCAGTTTTTGGAAACCGCCCTTCTTCTTCTTCGTGCTTGGGACTCAGTGCTTATCCGGTCGGTTTGTTCTAGTTCCTAGCATTCTACTATTGGTTATTACTTTCTTGCTTGCAGTTTTAAGCTTGCCTTTTCTTTGTTTAATGGATTTTACCATTTTTATTTGACTTGAAAGTTTCTTCATTTCTTCCGTTTGTTCAGTCTTTGACCGGTTGATGCTTGACTAGAGCTTTTCTTTCATTTGCTAACTAAATTGTTGTTCGGCTCTTCTGGGCAAGGGTGCGGTCGTTCAGGTACAAGATCCAGGACCCGGCTTCTACTCCCGGCTTTTCACGGTGCCGAAGAAGTCCGGCGGGTTTCGCCCGGTTCTGGATCTATCTCCACTGAACATGTTTATAAGACCCATCCGTTTCAAGATGGAAAAGGCTGCTTCCATCCGAGCTTCTCTTCGTCCGGACGATTGGGCCACCACCATAGATCTTCAGGACGCATACCTTCACCTTCTCATACATCCTTTGAGACAGAAATTCCCTCGGTTAGTCTGGAAAGGTTCAACTCTCCAGTTCAAGGCCCTTCCCTTTGGTCTGTCGCTGTCTCCTGGATTTTTACCAAGGTGACCAGGGAACTAGCAGCTCTCGCCCGTTCGTGGGGAATCAGGCTGAAAGTTTACTTGGACGATTGGCTGGTTCTAGCGTCCACTCAGTCTCTTTGCCTCTCTCACACCAGGGAACTGGACAATCTTTCCAGATCCCTAGGCTTTCGACTCAACGAAGCCAAGTCAGAATTGACTCCGAGCCAATCCTTCAAGTACCTGGGCATGCAGTTCGACACGGCTTCGCTCTGAGTGTTCCCCACTCGGGAACGCATTCAGTCTTTGTTCCTGACTCTGTCGGATCTTCTTCAAGCCCTGTCAGCTACCCTCTGTCAGCTCCTTCGAGTCTTGGGCCTCATAGAGTAAGTCTCCGATCTTCTACCCTTGGGCAGGCTTCACAAGCGTCCCTTGCAGAAGGCAAGTGACTGCTCGGTTCCCGGACATGTCTTGCTTTGAGCAGTCGGTTCCCCTGGGTCTCTGGTTTCTTCAGTCGATCTCTCAGTGGCTGGATCTCTCCTGGCTGAACAGCTCCGTTCCCATAAGACATTTGCGGACGCAGATGAACTTGGCACATCAACAGGCTGGAGTTGGAGGCGATCAGAAGATCCCTCGTTCATTGCGCCCCCATTCTCTTCAGCATTCTCTCTCACTGTTGAGTTTGTCCCCAACAAATTGAATGTGTTGGTGGATCAGCTGAGCCGCTCCACCCAAATTCTCCCAACGGAGTGGACGATCGCTCACCAGGCCTTGACACCGGTCTGGAACCTCTGGGGAAAACCCTGGATCGACCTTTTCGCCACCCGTTACAGTGCTCGGCTTCCGCTCTGTGGTTTCCGGAAGTGCTGGCTCTGTCAAGCGAGCCTCCTCTTCATCTTCATCTCTCCACAGTCACGCTCCTTCAGCCAAGGTCAGGAATAGGCCATCCAGACCCTATAAGGCTGAACTTGACCGCATGGTCACTATGCAGCAGGGTTTGAGGAATCAAGGTTTCTCACACAAAGCCATCAATCTGCTTCTAACCTCTAGGCGCCAGAGTACCAACGTCTTGTATGACCTTCGTTGACGTATTTGGCTCGTTTTTTGTCAGGGTCGTAAGATAGATCCTCTTCGCCCTTCTTCAGTTCAGTTGGTTCAGTTTCTTTCTCATCTGTTTTATTCTAAGAACCTCTCGGCTCAAACGTTGGCTGGTTACAAGGCGGCTGTTAATAACACCATTTCCATGGCGTTAGGCATTCGTTTGGTGGATTGTTTATCCGCGGTTCAGGTTTCGCACTTCATTGACGCCGTTCGGCTTCAAGCTCCTTCCAAAGTCCATCGCTTCCCCCAGTGGGATGTTTTCCTGGTACTCAACTTTCTGAGAGACTCTTGTGAACCCATTCAAGATATTTCCTTGAAACTGTTGACATACAAGACGCTCTTTCTGGTGGCTCTCACTTTCTCTAGGTGGGTTAGCTGTGTGCATATGCTCAGTGGTCTCGCGAAGGACATAGAATTCGACTCTGCTCATTCGTCTGTCTCTCTTTCGTTCTTGTTGAGTTTCGTGCGAAAACTTAACCAGTCGATGTCGATTCCTCACTCATTATTATCTCTAGTCTTGATTCTATCCTTTGTGATGACGACTTGGATATCAACCTGTGCCCCATTCGTTCCCTCAGGGCATATCTCCGTCGCACTAGATCCTTCCGTGGCTCTAGGCGTCGTCCTTTCGTCTCTTTGAATGAGTAATACGAAAAAGACATCTCCAAGTCCACTATCTCTCGGTAGCTTGTTGATTTGGTTAAGATGGCTTGCGCTAAGGCTAGACTTTCTTTACCTCACACACCTATCAAGACGCACAAAAGTCGTGCCATCAGCTCATCGCTAGCTCTCGCTAAGGTGTCCAATTGGCGAAAATACTGGGAGCTACCTTAGGGACGTTTCTACGTGGAGACTGGATGACTCCTTTGGCATCAGGAGGGTGGTAGTGGCTCAGACTTCGGTGTCCTGCTGATGAAAGTCATGTTTTCTTTTGGATGTCATGGTTATGACCTACTGGGGAAATGTACTTAGTGATTTTGAAATGAATTTTTGTGTTACATGACCCATTATTTTCAGCTTATCTGTACTGATGTTTTGGGTGTTGGTTGCATCATGGGTGTTTTTCCTTTTATGGAGCATCACCCTCCTCCTCTATGGTAATCTGCTATTGTTTTGAATACTGGTCAGTATGGTTAGAATAGATTAATAGATTTCTATTAATACTACTATCTATTCTAACTAAATACTTACCAACACTCAAAACAATCTAAGCGTCCCACCCTCCTCCCTCCTGATGCAGGGAAAATGTAAAGCAACTTTGACAGGTCAAATGGATTGCGTGACGGAAGCAAAAGGGGAGTAATCGGGCTTCCGGTCAGGGGAGTTGCGGTTCCTTTGCTACTTTCGTTTTTATGTTGCTTTGGCATTGGTTTCCAAATTGAGATGTTTCTGCTACTGTTTTGAGTGTTGGTAAGTATTTAGTATATATATAAGTATTGGGAAGCCTAGCTGTGTGGCTGTTACCTTTTGCTGTATTACTTGACTCAACCATCTGATGGTGATCGCCGGTCTATTGGATTTATTTTTGAACTATATACAAATAATGTTCTTGTTTCTTTTTTTATGATTTGTTGCTTTTCTTATATTGCTTCTTTTTTTTAATGTTGTTTGTTTGCTGCTTTCTTTCTTTCAGCCTCAGGGCTGTGTGAAAAAAAAGCTGTAACTAATTAGCTTATCTCATTGCCCTGAATAAATAACATCTCTCTCTCTCTCTCTCTCTCTCTCTCTCTCTCTCTCTCTCTCTCTCTCTCTCTCTCTCTCTCTCTCTCTCTTGTTTCTGTTTTTGTTGTGTGTGGTTTTTTAAAATAGGAGTGGCTAGGAATGTGGTTTCCGGTTTGTGGAATGCCAACAACTTTAGCTTCTGATTTATGGAGTGCCGCAAAAAATGTGGTTTCCAGATTTTGGACTTAATATATATACACTTCTCAAAATTGGCCAAAGGTAGACTTTTATAACCTTGATTACTAAAAGGTGGTGTAATTCGAAGCAATAAATATTACATGACCGGAAAGAGCAATCGTCTGTTAACACAAGTTCACTCAACTTTGTTTTATCCACTTTCATGCGCATCACATGAATTTCGAATTTTTAGCAATGTGACACTTTGCTAAAATGGAGTAAAAACATAAAACTGAGTAAAATTGTCACAATCATCGACATTTCTCATTCACATCGTAAGAGTTGTGCGCATTTAGTCTATTTGTTTGTGTTGGCATGCTGGAGAGCAGCTGTACACAGACTGTTTGTGTCGTTAGTGTTTAGAATATTGAAATGCGTTGCCTCCAGAGCTTTGACTCGCTGCCGTTAGATTGGTATTGCTGATAGTCGTCATGAACTGAAGGTGGCAGAAATTAGACGACAGCTGATAGAAATTGCTGTTTTCCTTTTTTTCAGGCCTGCCAGAACCTTTTTACTCACGCTGTCAAAAAAAGCAGCAACAGTAAAAGCTAGATGAATTTTAATGTGATGGAAAATATTATTGTTATTATGATTGTAAGGCCCCAACACTTTTAAATTTGGGGGTTAAATTCCAGTCTAAATATAAAGCTAAGGAAAACTACATTGAGGCCATTGTATGAATCTGTAAAAGGCGTACATCAAGTTGTAATATGTATATAATTGTGTCTATTTCAGTTGAACGATCAGTACAAACAAAATAATTATGGCGCATTTTGGGTTTGCACTCGCACAAATATTTATCCTGATAAATATGGGTTATTATTATAATGACATTAAATCGAACAAAATCAAATGTGTTGGAGGAGAAATATTTCAGACTGGCCACCTTATTTGTGCCATGGACTCATAACATTTTTTTTTTAATATGAGTTATTAACCAGCCCTCTTAAAACACTATTATATGTGTTTAAAACTAAAATTGCATTACAAGTTTTTTTAGGGTTTATTATGGGAATTTTATTTAGAACAATGCAAGTTGATAAACATTCACAGACGCAATCAGAACGTCAAAGAGGTTCTGTTGGACATGCTGTAATCAATTTTATGAAAGCTTCATTTGTAATAAAATAGCAAGAAACCCAGTGTGTACAAGGATACAGTACCAGGATAATTGTTTGTTCTCATTACATGGAATTTGATATTACTGATTTTAAAACACTGTTCTGAAGATGGTTTTAAAGTTAGAACTGTAGAATATTATACAAGAATTGTGTGCTGCAAGATAGGCTTTGCAGGCGGTCAGAGAATAGATCTAGCAAATACGCTTTTTTGTATCATCAATTAACAGGGACCAGTGTTACTCCATGTGAATTCACCATGGTCCCAAGAACTCCAACACTCTCTGAAGAGGTCCCTAGTGAAGAGGATGAGAATGTGTATGTTCAAATTGGTTTGTATCCTGATGAACCAAAGTATGTGGACAATATTCCCAATGATGATGATGATGATGGAGATATTGTGATGGTGTTTGTTGCACTGCCTCAGGTGAGACATTTAATTATGGCACTATTAATAAAGCTTTTTTATGCCAGTACTTGCTCATGTAAGAACTATTTTGCGCATGTAGCCAAAATACTTCTTCTGAAATGATTGTATTTAATGACCAAAAAAACTGTCAATTGGAAGCATCACCAATCTTAATTAAAGTTGTTTGAGTTTCAAAAGAGGGACAGAGAGACAGAGAAAATGAGAGACAAACTGTGTGTGTTTGTGTGTGTCCGTCTGTGTGTGTGTAAGGGTGTGGGATGGGGGGTGGGGTATCATAATGATATCCCAGTGTTAACCAGATCTGAGAACCACAGACCCCTGCAGTTTTAATTGTAAAATTAGAGCAACACACTCAGAATCACATCCATCAAGTTGATGAAACTCGACTGTGTTGTTTTAGTGCTCCCATTGAGCTCATAGCACATTCATTCTTGGTAGGATTCGGTCCATGACGGAAAAGAACCTTGTCTCTGATGGGATTCAAACCCAAGACCTCAAAGCCACTTGTCTGCGACACTAATCACTGCTCCACGTAGCTGGTCCAATAGATAACGAGAGACGATTATGCATAGGCAGAAAGTTTGGATGTGGTGCATAGACTTTGAAATGTGGCGAAAGGAGAGTTTGGGCATATAAATGATAAGGATAACATTGTGTTCATTTGGTAAGCACCGGTACTTTCAAAATGGTGCAAATGGTAAAACATGATGATTTCTGGTTTTTAAGTATTAAAGTAAAGACTTCATAGGTACAGTAAATTCAAGCATGCACTTTTGTGTGTTTTTGCAGAGTGGTGACATTACTGTCCCGGCAAATCAGCCCACTATTGTATTTACTGTTGTCAACATTGGAGGTTTGAATACTTTGCTTGTCATTGTCGTTTGTTCATGTCTGAATGTATATCATGTCTCTCTCACTGTCTGTATGTATGTCTTCCTCTCTGTCTGTCTCTTTATTCTGTATGTGTTTCAAAACTAACTCAAGTCAGAATTATCTTCAACAGAGATTAAACGAATAAGCTGATTTGATTTTTATAGCAGTGTAACAGGTCTGTTGAACCCTGGCCTTCACTATACCCGGGTGTAAGAAGATCTAGGAGAGATAATAAATGGTCCAGGTTATGGTCTGGTCTGGGCTATTCTATACACTTTTTAACTCAATATCTGGTGTGTGTGTGTGTGTGTGTGTGTGTGTGTGTGTGTGTGTGTGTTGTGTGTGATGTGTGTTTTCGCAGGTACACGCACATTTATGTATCACCATCAAGTGAAGGAACAAATTTATGATCAGATATAGTAATAAACCAAATGTGTGTGTAATGGAGATGTGGACTGATTCATTTGCCAGTCCTTGCTTTTGTGTGCCAAGCCATTGGACAAGGGACTTTCATGCCAAATAATATTTTAGATGACGTGAAGTTATCTCTTTGCAACAACGACATGCGGTTTTCTTTGAAACTGGAAAAAATATCTGCACAGTGTGTTACGTTTATTAGTTCAAAAAACGTTTTTGACTCAACGTGAGAACAAATGTAGCATAGTAAGGATACCAACAAAGATAGTCTCTTTCACCCAAACCTCACGACAGAATTGTAACTTGGAGTTGAACTTTGGTGGGTTTGTTTTTAAAGATTACAACTCATTTTTGTATGCCAAATGTTAGTGACTCAAAGTTGATAACACTAGAATGCGTCGGAAATGAAAAAGGTTTAGATTGCACATAAGAATAAAAGACTTTATCAATTTGACGAATGGTGTGTAGTTTGTATTTTGCTATACCGCAATGTCAATTATATGAGTTATAAATTTGAAAATCAACCTGGACAATACCTGGACAATATTTTGAAGAATGATAAAACCTTAGGCATTGGTTATGCTTGTGCAATCGTTTCATAAAAGGTATATGTTGTAGTCTTTTTTATACCCCAGTTACTATATTTTCTGACAATAGCCAAATAATCTTGCTGTCCAACTGGATAGACCCAGCTTTTGTTTAAAATCTGGTAGCTCCCACCCCCATCCCCAAACCTCTTGTAAAAGTCAAACATCTCTAACCTGCTTGTGCAGTTTGTGGCATGTTGTCACCTTTTTGTTACTGTGTACCACTATATCTGTTTGTATAGATTGAAACTTGCCTGAAAGCAAAAATAAATATCAAATAGATAAAAACAAGCGCGAAATCGCAATAGTTTGTGGCACGCAGTCTATTTTTACCACTCCAATCATGAGTTACCTCCCCTGGCTTTTCAATAATTTTAATCTGTAAACCAGAATGTTATCTCTGCACCATTTCGTAACTTTTTATATCTTTTGGAAAACATTTAAAACTATGTATCCTACTTATGCTCATCAAAAGAAGCACCGCATACCCGTCGTGTCTGTTGTAGTGTCTGTATTACATATGTTTATTATTTTGTACGCTTTTAAAATACATCATTTTAAAGAGCGGCCAGAAGTGTAGCCTCGATTTGAAGTGCGACAATTTTGTCAAAATGTGCGACAATTTTGGACCGACCGACCGACCGACAGACAGACAGACAGACAGACAGACCGACCAACCGACAAAGTGAGTTATAGGTTTGTGGCTTGAGCCACAAACAATAAATATGATGTGTGTGCAAAAGGTTGCTTTCTGTGATTTTTGTTATCCCTTTGTGAAATAGTGTTAAATATCAGTTTCATTGGTAGCTCGCTACTCAGGATAGGGTAAACTGGAATTTTACTATATGATTTGACATTTTTAGCCTTAATGGATATGCACAAAACTGCATTCTATTTTAAGATTACTTCATACATACTTTCAGTATGCAGTGGTATTATGAATGTTGGACAGTAAGACGATGTTATCAATCAGATTGAGGCCAGCAGGGTATATGTTGTACAAAATGCAGGCCAGTAAGAACTTTGACAGACAATTATAAATGCTGATCAGTTATGGAGTAGGAAAACTGTTAGGGGATTTTATGTAATAGTAATATGTTCCATTATGTTTAGAAATGTTAGAGAACAAAATCAAATTGGTCATATTCTTTGTGTGCAGAACCCTCCACGTCACCACAGGCTGTAGAACAATTAGGTATGGCCTTAATGAAAGACCAAGAATGTTTGTGTTTTAACTTAATGAGTAGGTTCATGCAGTATACTAATATTATGCTTTTGAAGTTCATACTAAATAAAATGCTGATGATCACAACCAATGCAAATAACAATGTGACAAGACAACAAGAAGTTCTTCTTAGCTTCTCATTACACGGTCAGCAAGTGAATGTGAAAATAAATTCAAAAAAACACTTTCAGCTCAGATGCCAGCAAGACATTGAAAAGATCGGCTTTGACGCTCATCTCTAGGATCTAACACTGGAGCCACCTTGCTGACGACTATGTCCTTACCCAGAATGTCTTCCTTTAATGTCTCTCACACTCTTTGCCAGCTGCATACTGCTGGAGTCATAGATTTTAAATAATTCACTCCACAGTAAATAAATACAGCATCAAACAGAGACTGCTGAACGGCATGCCTTTTCTACAGCTGGCTGTATGTCTTTTGTGGTATAGGCATTCCTTTGTTCTGCCTTGAAGCCGTAGGATTTACCAAGTCGGTTTGTTTTCACTTTCTTCAGAACTGAATCATTTTAAAATAGAACCCTTGGGAAACCAGTGTTGTCTTTTTTTTCTTTTGCGTTCTTTAGGCTGGTTTTGACGTATGGAAGTGGACCTATTAGTTACGTTTGTTTTGTTACGTAATTGTTGTTCTGTTTTCCATCTTCGACTTGTTTTCTCCTTTTCCTGAACATTTTCGTTTGATTTGCTTTCTCCTCCACTTTTTTATCAGAGGAGCAACCTGAGGTGCTGTTAGTGATTGTGGTGGAGGCCGATCGCAAACTGCAGCAGCGTAGGATGGGTAGGGCAAGGATTCGGTCTGGGTCCCAATGCTCGTTGTTTCAGCCCATTCGATTTTAGCTAGGCACGATGATTGATTCTCCATTTCACGTTCGAGTCACGTAACCTTAGGCCTAGTACACAGTACATCCAGATTTTCCACACAGAAATAATCAATAACTGAAGGAAAGAAGGAAGCAGTAATCGCAAATGTCCGTATTTCCCCTAATCTGTATATTTATTTCTTCTTTCTTTTACTGATTGATTATTTCCGCATGGAAAATCCGGATGTACTGTGTACCATGCCTCATCCAAAAGGACGGAAATCATGTCTTTGAGCTTGGATGAAATTTTGTACTCACAGACTTAGCTTCACTGATGTCTTCACTGGGGCCATTCGTCTGCCTGCGTGTGTGTGTGTGTGTGTGTGTGTGTGTGTGTGTGTGTGTGTGTGTGTGTGTGTGTGTGTGTGTGTGTGTGTGTGTGTGTGTGTGTGTGTGTGTGTGTGTGTATGTGTGTGTGTGCGTGTGTGTGTGTGTGTGTGTGTGTGTGTGTGTGTGTGTGTGTGTGTGTGTGTGTGTGTGTGTGTGTGTGTGTGTGTGTGTGTGTGTGTGTGTGTGTGTGTGTGTGTTTGTGTTAGGGCTAAGGTGGAATATGCAATCAGACATATAAATGCCTTAATAGAGCGCTTTTGGACTTAACTATTATTTTATGTTGAGCACATAATTATTATTTTATTGCAGTTGCTGACACAAATCCTCCAAATAAGAAACTTAAAGCCACTGTGACCATTGCTGGCTACGAGATCAACGTGTATGAGATTACACCATCGACCACCACAACAGTTACTGTGGAGGAATCTGAGGAATTAGTGCCTGGCTTTTTGACTCCAGTGACTGTAAGTTTTAGTCTGACAGCTAATATGGTACTTATCTTCTGCTATTCAGTACTTCTGTTCATTATAGAATATTCTAAAGATGTTCTAAGTGTATCTTTTTTTGATGAGGGGTTATATTTTGCTACACTCTCAACACAGTTGTCTCATAATTGCACAAAAGACATCCAATTTGTTTTATTTCGATCTGAAAGTATGTTTCCAAGTTCTCTACAATCTCACCTTTTCATTCAATCTTCACTGATTATTATATTTACAAAGTTAATTGGTTAAATTCCATTATTTCTAAGACGTCAAAGATTGAAATCCCAAGAATAGCCCTCACCTGATATATGGGTGCGTATTCTTCAATTTAAATCCATTCACAATTGGTATTTTAAACCAGAGAAAGTGGGGAGATTGAGAGGGGGGGTGGAGTACAAGAAGAAGGAGGAGGAGGAGAGAAAACAGGTTAATATAGTGAAAATATTTTACATATAGCAAAGCTAATATAACATACATAAAAATCATATTAACGATGCAGATAATAGAAAACACTTAAGCATGAAACAAATCCTTCAGAGGTAAAAAAACACCCAATAGGACTTTGAACAAATTCTATTTTAAAAAATACATGAATGTGTGATTTTCCTGGAAGTTTCTGGAACAGCTGGTAAATAGGCTGACATACCTCTACAATGGAACACAATGTGGACATTTGATATTTCACACTGCACACACGTTACAATAGGAACACATGTTGTTTTAAAACCATTAGGTTTAAGTATATAAAAAAAATACCAAAAAAACAAGAGAAGTTGAACGTTTGAGGTTAGGCAAATGTCCATGCTTAGACACAAAAACATCTTCAAAACTCATATGTTGGTTATCAAGTAACATGTATCCATCGTTTTCTTGCTTCTTTCGAAAATGCTTCCAGCAGGCATTCTGCAAAAGATTATAACCCTGTTTAAGTGATAAAGGGAATTTAAATGACATGCTTCATTTGTATGATTTTTGCATAATTGGGCAGTTTATCGACAGTTTCATTGAAGTATATCCCACAGTGTGAAGGCTCCCCAAGAAATGTTGCATTGCTACCTCTTAAAATAAGTAAATGTATCAAAATGATTAATTTGGTAATTATCAAATCTGGCCTCATTTTAGCATTTGAATTACTTAAGGCATACAAAACTGACTTTGAATCAATAAAATTTGATTTACAGCTTAAAGAAAATCAAATAAATGATTCATATGTTTCATATTTAATTGTTTTCATACTAGAGATATTTGTTGCCTGCTTAGGGAAATCATCATCTGATCGTCAATTAATGTCATTACTTTCACTTTAAGAACCGCGTAACAAATATTTAGCAAGGCAAGTTGATGACAATCTTCTAAAGGAAGAACTCCTACCTCCCTTTATGTAGCCGTGTGTGTGTATGTGTGTGTGTGTATGTCTGTGTATGTCTGTGTATGTCTGTGTCTGTGTGTTATGTGAATCATTCATCAACCTTTTCATTAGTTGATGAGGCTATAATTTAGTATGTTCATAAATTGAAGGTATGCTTGGCAACACTATACAACAGTCTGTTTTGTCAAGAAAAACGTTTATTTTCCCCATGGCCCAAGGCATTTATTCATTGCTTTTTATTGTTCGCTGGATGTACAGGAAGTGGATGAGGAGTATCCTGTTGAAGATCTGGTCAGGGTTATTCTCATAGTTGACACAGAACCTGGATTGAGAAAGGTCAAGGCATGTGAGGAAGGTACACCAGGTAAGACTTTGGACAGTAGGTTCCCCATCTATTGAAATGTAAAGACAGGAAGTTTACTGTTCAATTGGAATAATTGTCGTAATGTTTTGATAATTATTCAATAATTTGAATGCCTGTGCCTTTTTGGTATATAGGCTTTAGAAGCGAACATTTATGTGAATAGGAATACGAATACGGATGTTTTATTACGGGTAAAATGCATAAGCTACAATAGCTTCTTTGCACCATGCCCTCTCTCTCTCTCTCTCTCACACTCACACCATGCACAAGCAAAGAACATTTAATATTTTTTTTAAATACAGCAATCATCAATGCAAGCAAATGAAAAAGATGACAATTGAGCACACGTAGGAACAAAAATGGATTAATGCAGATATGAAGACAAATGTGAACAATGGTGGGTTTGAATTAGTGGTTTGAATTGAAATTGAAACAAAAATGAAAACAAATGTAGTAGAATATGAGAGTTCCTGGATGTGTATTTGTGAGTGTATGTGTTTTCTATGTATATTTGTACAGTAATGTTATGTTAAATTTTCTACGTGTGGATGTTTGCTTAAAAATAAAAATAAACTCTTGGTAGTCACTACTTATTATTATATAAAACTTCCAACCTTCTTATTTTATCATGATTACAAACTCACTCACTCATTCACCTTATTTTCACTCATAAAGACAAATAAACACTTTAGATTTTAAATGGAATTGATTATTTGACTGATACAAATGTTATTAATATGTTTAATATTGAAACATGCATGTTGATGGATGGGTGTGCGAGAGAATGAAGGAATTGTGGAGTGGAGGGATGAGAGAGGGAAATAAAATATGTTATAGCAATAAAGTGCGTGTCCTTACCTTTAGCTTTATGGCAAATTTTCTGGTAAATGTTTGGCTGCATCAGTATTTGACAGTATTATGTCTCTATTCATTTTGGAACTCATCAGTGTTTGGTTGTATAATGTCATTATTCAGAAAAACGCATTTTGTTGTCTAAGATGAATTTGCTAATTTTCTCTTCTTTTTTCTTGTTGGCTGTTGTTCACAAATTAGTGTCTGTTTCGCTAATTGCGTCAATGACATTCTAGCCTGTTCAGTGATTGTCAAATAGTGATCGGCCCTTTTCCAGATATTTACTATTGCTAGGTGAAATTGAATGAGAAAACCAGCTTATGGAATGTTTGTAGACAGCCCTATATTACGTCCACATGATACAGCTTGAAACAGGTGTTTACTAAATCTTTTATATCATCAGGTACAGAGGCAACAACAGCACTTCCAACAGGTAAATCTAAAATTAGTGTGGTTAATTGTATGAGTATGTGCTGCCAATTCAGCAATTTACCAATTATATACTAGTTATACTTTTATTTGTTTGTAGCAAGAGGGATGTCATTTTGGTACTTGATGGATTAACAACAACAACATTAACAACGTCAACAGCACCAAAAAAGCAACAACAACAAAAGGCAGATTCATGCTAATGTTATAGCAATTATAACTGTTATTATGTTTGTAAGGCCACAAAACTTTCACATATGGGTTTAAATTGCTGGAAGTCAAATTTTCTATGGAAATAAAATGCCAGTCTAAATATAAAGCTGCAGAAAACTACATTTAGGCCATAGTATAAATCTGTAAAAGGTGTACATCAAGTTGTAAAAGGTATATAATTGTGTCTATTTCAGTTGAAGGATCAACACAAAGAAATAATTATGGCGCATTTTTGGTTTGCACTCGCACAAATATTTATCCTGACAAATATGGGTTATTATAATGACATTTAAATTGAACAAAATCAAATGTGTTGGAGGAGAGATATTTCCAAGACTTTGGACCATGGACTCACAAATATTTTTTTTTAAATGTGAGTTATTGACCAGCCCTCTTAAAACACTATTGTATGTGTTTAACTAAAATTGCATTGCAAGGTTTTTTGGGATTAATTATGGGAATTTTATTTAGAACAATGCAAGTTGATACACATTCACAGACGCAATCAGAACGTCAAAGAGGTTCTCTTGGACATGCTGTAATCAATTTTATGAAAGCTTCACCTGTAATAAAATAACAAGAAACCCAGTGTGTACAAGGATACAGTACCAGGATAATTGTTTGTTCTCATTACATGGAATTTGATATTACTGTTTTTAAAACACTGTTCTGAAGATGATTTTAAAGTTGGAACTGTAGCATATTATACAAGAATTTTGTGTGCTGCAAGATAGGCTTTGCAGGCGGTCAGAGAATAGATCTAGGAAATACGCTTTTTTGTATCATCAATTAACAGGGACCAGTGTTACTCCATGTGAATTCACCATGGTCCCAAGAACTCCAACACTCTCTGAAGAGGTCCCTAGTGAAGAGGATGAGAATGTGTATGTTCAAATTGGTTTGTATCCTGATGAACCAAAGTATGTGGACAATATTCCCAATGATGATGATGATGATGGAGATATTGTGATGGTGTTTGTTGCACTGCCTCAGGTGAGACATTTAATTATGGCACTATTAATAAAGCTTTTTTATGCCAGTACTTGCTCATGTAAGAACTATTTTGCGCATGTAGCCAAAATACTTCTTCTGAAATGATTGTATTTAATGACCAAAAAAACTGTCAATTGGAAGCATCACCAATCTTAATTAAAGTTGTTTGAGTTTCAAAAGAGGGACAGAGAGACAGAGAAAATGAGAGACAAACTGTGTGTGTTTGTGTGTGTCCGTCTGTGTGTGTGTAAGGGTGTGGGATGGGGGGTGGGGTATCATAATGATATCCCAGTGGTAACCAGATCTGAGAACCACAGACCCCTGCAGTTTTAATTGTAAAATTAGAGCAACACACTCAGAATCACATCCATCAAGTTGATGAAACTCGACTGTGTTGTTTTAGTGCTCCCATTGAGCTCATAGCACATTCATTCTTGGTAGGATTCGGTCCATGACGGAAAAGAACCTTGTCTCTGATGGGATTCAAACCCAAGACCTCAAAGCCACTTGTCTGCGACACTAATCACTGCTCCACGTAGCTGGTCCAATAGATAACGAGAGACGATTATGCATAGGCAGAAAGTTTGGATGTGGTGCATAGACTTTGAAATGTGGCGAAAGGAGAGTTTGGGCATATAAATGATAAGGATAACATTGTGTTCATTTGGTAAGCACCGGTACTTTCAAAATGGTGCAAATGGTAAAACATGATGATTTCTGGTTTTTAAGTATTAAAGTAAAGACTTCATAGGTACAGTAAATTCAAGCATGCACTTTTGTGTGTTTTTGCAGAGTGGTGACATTACTGTCCCGGCAAATCAGCCCACTATTGTATTTACTGTTGTCAACATTGGAGGTTTGAATACTTTGCTTGTCATTGTCGTTTGTTCATGTCTGAATGTATATCATGTCTCTCTCACTGTCTGTATGTATGTCTTCCTCTCTGTCGGTCTCTTTATTCTGTATGTGTTTCAAAACTAACTCAAGTCAGAATTATCTTCAACAGAGATTAAACGAATAAGCTGATTTGATTTTTATAGCAGTGTAACAGGTCTGTTGAACCCTGGCCTTCACTATACCCGGGTGTAAGAAGATCTAGGAGAGATAATAAATGGTCCAGGTTATGGTCTGGTCTGGGCTATTCTATACACTTTTTAACTCAATATTTGGTGTGTGTGTGTGTGTGTGTGTGTGTGTGTGTGTGTGTGTGTGTGTGTGTGTGTGAGTGTGGTTATGTGTGTTTTCGCAGGTACACGCACATTTATGTATCACCATCAAGTGAAGGAACAAATTTATGATCAGATATAGTAATAAACCAAATGTGTGTGTAATGGAGATGTGGACTGATTCATTTGCCAGTCCTTGCTTTTGTGTGCCAAGCCATTGGACAAGGGACTTTCATGCCAAATAATATTTTAGATGACGTGAAGTTATCTCTTTGCAACAACGACATGCGGTTTTCTTTGAAACTGGAAAAAATATCTGCACAGTGTGTTACGTTTATTAGTTCAAAAAACGTTTTTGACTCAACGTGAGAACAAATGTAGCATAGTAAGGATACCAACAAAGATAGTCTCTTTCACCCAAACCTCACGACAGAATTGTAACTTGGAGTTGAACTTTGGTGGGTTTGTTTTTAAAGATTACAACTCATTTTTGTATGCCAAATGTTAGTGACTCAAAGTTGATAACACTAGAATGCGTCGGAAATGAAAAAGGTTTAGATTGCACATAAGAATAAAAGACTTTATCAATTTGACGAATGGTGTGTAGTTTGTATTTTGCTATACCGCAATGTCAATTATATGAGTTATAAATTTGAAAATCAACCTGGACAATACCTGGACAATATTTTGAAGAATGATAAAACCTTAGGCATTGGTTATGCTTGTGCAATCGTTTCATAAAAGGTATATGTTGTAGTCTTTTTTATACCCCAGTTACTATATTTTCTGACAATAGCCAAATAATCTTGCTGTCCAACTGGATAGACCCAGCTTTTGTTTAAAATCTGGTAGCTCCCACCCCCATCCCCAAACCTCTTGTAAAAGTCAAACATCTCTAACCTGCTTGTGCAGTTTGTGGCATGTTGTCACCTTTTTGTTACTGTGTACCACTATATCTGTTTGTATAGATTGAAACTTGCCTGAAAGCAAAAATAAATATCAAATAGATAAAAACAAGCGCGAAATCGCAATAGTTTGTGGCACGCGGTCTATTTTTACCACTCCAATCATGAGTTACCTCCCCTGGCTTTTCAATAATTTTAATCTGTAAACCAGAATGTTATCTCTGCACCATTTCGTAACTTTTTATATCTTTTGGAAAACATTTAAAACTATGTATCCTACTTATGCTCATCAAAAGAAGCACCGCATACTCGTCGTGTCTGTTGTAGTGTCTGTATTACATATGTTTATTATTTTGTACGCTTTTAAAATACATCATTTTAAAGAGCGGCCAGAAGTGTAGCCTCGATTTGAAGTGCGACAATTTTGTCAAAATGTGCGACAATTTGGGACCGACCGACCGACAGACAGACAGACAGACAGACCGACCGACCGACCGACAAAGTGAGTTATAGGTTTGTGGCTTGAGCCACAAACAATAAATATGATGTGTGTGCAAAAGGTTGCTTTCTGTGATTTTTGTTATCCCTTTGTGAAATAGTGTTAAATATCAGTTTCATTGGTAGCTCGCTACTCAGGATAGGGTAAACTGGAATTTTACTATATGATTTGACATTTTTAGCCTTAATGGATATGCACAAAACTGCATTCTATTTTAAGATTACTTCATACATACTTTCAGTATGCAGTGGTATTATGAATGTTGGACAGTAAGACGATGTTATCAATCAGATTGAGGCCAGCAGGGTATATGTTGTACAAAATGCAGGCCAGTAAGAACTTTGACAGACAATTATAAATGCTGATCAGTTATGGAGTAGGAAAACTGTTAGGGGATTTTATGTAATAGGAATATGTTCCATTATGTTTAGAAATGTTAGAGAAAAAAATCAAATTGGTCATATTCTTTGTGTGCAGAACCCTCCACGTCACCACAGGCTGTAGAACAATTAGGTATGGCCTTAATGAAAGACCAAGAATGTTTGTGTTTTAACTTAATGAGTAGGTTCATGCAGTATACTAATATTATGCTTTTGAAGTTCATGCTAAATAAAATGCTGATGATCACAACCAATGCAAATAACAATGTGACAAGACATCAAGAAGTTCTTCTTAGCTTCTCATTACACGGTCAGCAAGTGAATGTGAAAATAAATTCAAAAAAACACTTTCAGCTCAGATGCCAGCAAGACATTGAAAAGATCGGCTTTGACGCTCATCTCTAGGATCTAACACTGGAGCCACCTTGCTGACGACTATGTCCTTACCCAGAATGTCTTCCTTTAATGTCTCTCACACTCTTTGCCAGCTGCATACTGCTGGAGTCATAGATTTTAAATAATTCACTCCACAGTAAATAAATACAGCATCAAACGGAGACTGCTGAACGGCATGCCTTTTCTACAGCTGGCTGTATGTCTTTTGTGGTATAGGCATTCCTTTGTTCTGCCTTGAAGCCGTAGGATTTACCAAGTCGGTTTGTTTTCACTTTCTTCAGAACTGAATCATTTTAAAATAGAACCCTTGGGAAACCAGTGTTGTCTTTTTTTTCTTTTGCGTTCTTTAGGCTGGTTTTGACGTATGGAAGTGGACCTATTAGTTACGTTTGTTTTGTTACGTAATTGTTGTTCTGTTTTCCATCTTCGACTTGTTTTCTCCTTTTCCTGAACATTTTCGTTTGATTTGCTTTCTCCTCCACTTTTTTATCAGAGGAGCAACCTGAGGTGCTGTTAGTGATTGTGGTGGAGGCCGATCGCAAACTGCCGCAGCGTAGGATGGGTAGGGCAAGGATTCGGTCTGGGTCCCAATGCTCGTTGTTTCAGCCCATTCGATTTTAGCTAGGCGCGATGATTGATTCTCCATTTCACGTTCGAGTCACGTAACCTTAGGCCTAGTACACAGTACATCCAGATTTTCCACACAGAAATAATCAATAACTGAAGGAAAGAAGGAAACAGTAATCGCAAATGTCCGTATTTCCCCTAATCTGTATATTTATTTCTTCTTTCTTTTACTGATTGATTATTTCCGCGCGGAAAATCCGGATGTACTGTGTACCATGCCTCATCCAAAAGGACGGAAATCATGTCTTTGAGCTTCGATGAAATTTTGTACTCACAGACTTAGCTTCACTGATGTCTTCACTGGGGCCATTCGTCTGCCTGTGTGTGTGTGTGTGTGTGTGTGTGTGTGTGTGTGTGTGTGTGTGTGTGTGTGTGTGTGTGTGTGTGTGTGTGTGTGTGTGTGTGTGTGTGTGTGTGTGTGTGTGTGTGTGTGTGTGTGTGTGTGCGTGTGTGTGTGTGTGTGTGTGTGTGTGTGTGTGTGTGTGTGTGTGTATGCGTGTGTGTGTGTGTGTGTGTGTGTGTGTGTGTGTGTGTGTGTAGGGCTAAGGTGGAATATGCAATCAGACATATAAATGCCTTAATAGAGCGCTTTTGGACTTAACTATTATTTTATGTTGAGCACATAATTATTATTTTATTGCAGTTGCTGACACAAATCCTCCAAATAAGAAACTTAAAGCCACTGTGACCATTGCTGGCTACGAGATCAACGTGTATGAGATTACACCATCAACCACCACAACAGTTACTGTGGAGGAATCTGAGGAATTAGTGCCTGGCTTTTTGACTCCAGTGACTGTAAGTTTTAGTCTGACAGCTAATATGGTACTTATCTTCTGCTATTCAGTACTTCTGTTCATTATAGAATATTCTAAAGATGTTCTAAGTGTATCTTTTTTTGATGAGGGGTTATATTTTGCTACACTCTCAACACAGTTGTCTCATAATTGCACAAAAGACATCCAATTTGTTTTATTTCGATCTGAAAGTATGTTTCCAAGTTCTCTACAATCTCACCTTTTCATTCAATCTTCACTGATTATTATATTTACAAAGTTAATTGGTTAAATTCCATTATTTCTAAGACGTCAAAGATTGAAATCCCAAGAATAGCCCTCACCTGATATATGGGTGCGTATTCTTCAATTTAAATCCATTCACAATTGGTATTTTAAACCAGAGAAAGTGGGGAGATTGAGAGGGGGGGTTGGAGTACAAGAAGAAGGATGAGGAGGAGAGAATAAAGGTTAATATAGTGAAAATATTTTACATGTAACAAAGCTAATATAACATACATAAAAATCCTATTAACGATGCAGATAATAGAAAACACTTAAGCATGAAACAAATCCTTCAGAGGTAAAAAAAACACAATAGGACTTTGAACAAATTCTATTTTAAAAAATACATGAATGTGTGATTTTCCTGGAAGTTTCTGGAACAGTTGGTAAATAGGCTGACATACCTCTACAGTGGAACAAAATGTGGACATTTGATATTTCACACTGCACACACGTTACAATAGGAGCACATTTTGTTTTTAAATCATTAGGTTTAAGTATATAAAAAAAATTTAAAAACCAAGAGAAGTTGAAAGTCTGAGGTTAGGCAAATGTCCATGCTTAGACACAAAAACATCTTCAAAACTCATATGTTGGTTATCAAGTAACATGTATCCATCGTTTTCTTGCTTCTTTCGAAAATGCTTCCAGCAGGCATTCTGCAAAAGATTATAACCCTGTTTAAGTGATAAAGGGAATTTAAATGACATGCTTCATTTGTATGATTTTTGCATAACTAGCCAGTTTATCGACAGTTTCATTGAAGTATATCCCACAGTGTGAAGGCTCCCCAAGAAATGTTGCATTGCTACCCCTTAAAATAAGTAAATGTATCAAAATGATTAATTTGGTAATTATCAAATCTGGCCTCATTTTAGCATTTGAATTACTTAAGGCATACAAAACTGACTTTGAATCAAGAAAATTTGATTTACAGTTTAAAGAAAATCAAATAAATGATTCATATGTTTCATATTTAATTGTTTTCATACTAGAGATATTTGTTGCCTGCTTAGGGAAATCATCATCTGATCGTCAATTAATGTCATTACTTTCACTTTAAGAACTGCATAACAAATATTTAGCAAGGCAAGTTGATGACAATCTTCTAAAGGAAGAACTCCTACCTCCCTTTATGTAGCCGTGTGTGTGTATGTGTGTGTGTATGTCTGTGTCTGTCTGTGTATGTCTGTGTCTGTGTGTTATGTGAATCATTCATAAACCTTTTCATTAGTTGAGGAGGCTATAATTTAGTATGTTCATAAATTGAAGGTATGCTTGGCAACACTATACAACAGTCTGTTTTGTCAAGAAAAACGTTTATTTTCCTCATGGCCCAAGGCATTTATTCATTGCTTTTTATTGTTTGCTGGATGTACAGGAAGTGGATGAGGAGTATCCTGTTGAAGATCTGGTCAGGGTTATTCTCATAGTTGACACAGAACCTGGATTGAGAAAGGTCAAGGCATGTGAGGAAGGTACACCAGGTAAGACTTAGGACAGTAGGTTCCCCATCTATTGAAATGTAAAGACAGGAAGTTTTACTGTTCAATTGGAATAATTGTCGTACTGTTTTGATAATTATTCAACAATTTGAATGTCTGTGCCTTTTTGGTATATAGGCTTTAGAAGCGAACATTTATGTGAATAGGAATACGAATACGGATGTTTTATTAAGGGTAAAATGCATAAGCTACAATAGCTTCTTTGCACCATGCCCTTTCTCTCTGACACTCACACCATGCACAAGCAAAGGAAATTTAATATTAAAAAAACTACAGCAATCATCAATACAAGCAAATGAAAAAGATGCAAATTGAGCACACGTGCATGATTGGCCTGCAATTTGACTTTCCAGTGGATGCCAAATTGAGCAAGAAGACATTCTACAAGAGAATGGTGCCTTCTTTGCACCAAATCGAAAATCCACAATAAAAGCAAACCAGCACAAAGTTAAACCAGAAATAGTAAAAATCATATGAAAGTCTTATGTAAAATGAACAAAATAATAATGTTCTGATATTTTAATTAAAAAAATTAATAGACATGACTAGAGAGGACAAACTACTGAGATGATATCCAAATTAAGGATAAAATTAGTAGTATGTCAAGGTGGAGGCCTAAACGTTGGAAGCCATCCTAGGGATATGCCAGTCAGGATGTCCTCTAGAGGAGGGATGTAGTTAAAAAAATAAATCCAATAGACCACCGATCACCATCAGATGGTGAGCGTGCAGAGCAGTTGAGTCAAGTAATACAGGAACAGATAACAGCCGCACAGCCAGACTTCCCACTCCACACAACTCTGTAGGACTGAAACGTTGTTGCATATGACATACCGAATTGATGCAACTTTTCTGTCTAATGTCTGAATTTGTGAAGCTCAGACACAAAACCAGTTAACGTTAACTTTATGAAATGTTCTGTGTTCCTTTTAAAAAAAGAATTATTATTAATAGTTTTTTTCATATGTTTCTGAGGTTCACAAATACAGATATTGGACACAGAAAAGTTTTATCAAAGCAAACTATTCTGCATTTCAAATGCACTAACTTTTCAGTCCTTCAGAGTAGGGGTACGGAGCTCAGCTATTCACTGAAATTTTTCTTTCATACTATGTATATATATATATACTTGTACAAATGTTATTAATATGTTTAATATTGAAAAATGCATGTTGATGGATGGGTGTGTGAGAGAATGAAGGAATTGTGGAGTGGAAGGATGAGAGAGGGAAATAAAATATGTTATAACAGAAAACACAAAAAGTGCATGTCCTTGCCTTTAGCTTTATGGCAAATTTTCCGGTAAATGTTTGGCTGCATCAGTATTTGACAGTATTATGTCTCTATTCATTTTGGAACTCATTAGTGTTTGGTTGTATAATGTCATTATTCCGAAAAACGCATGTTGTTGTCTAAGATGAATCTGCTAATTTTCTCTTCTTTTTTGTTGTTGGCTATTGTTCACAAATTAGTGTCTGTTTCGCTAATTGCGTCAATGACATTCTAGCCTGTTCAGTGATTGTCAAATAGTGATCAGCCCTTTTCCAGATATTTACTATTGCTAGGTGAAAATGAATGAGAAAACCAGCTTATGGAATGTTTGTAGACAGCCCTATTTTACGTCCACATGATACAGCTTGAAACAGGTGTTTACTAAATCTTTTATATCATCAGGTACAGAGGCAACAACAGCACTTCCAACAGGTAAATCTAAAATTAGTGTGGTTAATTGTATGAGTATGTGCTGCCAATTCAGCAATTTACCAATTATATACTAGTTATACTTTTATTTGTTTATAGCAAGAGGGATGTCATTTTGGTACTTAATAGATTAACAACAACAATAACAATAACCAAGTGACCATCTTCCTATTGTCATTACATTTGAAACTATGAGACCTGAAACAATGTGACGCATGAAAAAGTTCCAAAATATTGTTACAAATTTGCAAACTGGAATAAATTATCGCACTTATTACGTTCATTTTATGTAGATATAGAAACTATTAACAATCAAGATGTAGATACATTATTATATGATCGATTTCAAAACGCTATAATTTCTGTTGCTAATGAATCGATTCCTACTATAACATCTGTAAAATCAAAGGAACATTTGGGTAATGTCTGGTGGAATGAGACTTGCCAAAATGCCAAACAAGAGAAAAAGATCAAAACAAGAGAGTATAGAAGAAAGAAAGATCCTAAAGAAAAGGCTAAAAAAAACTTATTGAAAAGAAAAGTGCAAAAAACAAACAAAATAGAATAAACGTGCAAGCAAAATGGCAGTTTTTGTGAAAAATGAGGTGTCAAATTTTAAAGATATTCTTTGGACATAATTAAAAACAATGAAAAGTGGGGTTAACCTACCACATTGTCCAGTTAAATTAAACAACTCTGAATTGTCAACAGAAAAAAGAAAACATCGTGAAAGTGAAAAAAAAGACATTTATAATAATCCAAAACCTGCAGAAGATCATTATGTAAATGCTCCTATTACACTAGAGGAAGCTAAAGAGTGTCTCAATAATTTAAAGAAAAATACAGCAGTGGGCTTAGACGGCATTTCCAATGAAATGTATTAGTGATCTTCCGCAAAATGTAATATATTTTCTTTATTTGTTGTTTCCAAAATGTTTAAGGTAAAATGCCTCTAATTTGGAAGCATTCTATCATTGTTCCAATTCATAAGTAACTAATTCACTTAGTATCACAAACATAAATAAAATTTCCCATGAGTGAAAATCTAGCCATTTTAATTGAATAAAACTAATTCACACACATACTACAACATATTCTTGCCTGTTATTTAGGAAAAGTTACTTATGGTAAGCTAAAGTTGGCTTGAAAAAACTTCTGAAAATAGAGATGAACTAAATGTTCCTCCCGAAACAGCTGTGAGATATATAAATAGTTATCGACCTATTGCATTAACATCCAATGCATGTAACCTGATGACAAGGATTGTGTTAAAAAGACTAATTCGTCATTGTAATAAACATAGCATCATACCAATCAACCAAGCTGCATTCCAGACAGGCCGATCTACAATAGAACATCTATCTACAACGCATGTAAAACATCAGTTTGCACGTTGTAAGAACGTACTTGCAACAGTTTTTAACATACGAAAAGCCTATGACAAGTGTGGTACAAGCGGCTTTTGTATACACAAATATACATTGGTATTAGTGGAAACATGTACAATTATGCTCAATGGTTTCTACTTTGTATTCATATTCAAACAAGAATAGAAAACACATATTCGAACCCAAGGCCTTTACAAATAGGCTTATCCCAAGGATCAGTAATTTCGCCAATACTGTTTAATATTTTGATTTCTGATCTGCCCAAAGGTCTTTTGAAAGATACTGAGTTGGCTCAATTTGCTGATGATATATGCCTATGGGTGAAAGTAACAATGAAACGAAATACTCCATCATGGTCACTGAATTATATTAATATTAAATACCAACATGAACTTAATAAAATCAACAATTTTTACATGTAAACGGGCTTTCTCATTCTCCAGAAAAGACAAATATGATGCTTTTGAACTGTGGTTATGATCCAGATAAACTTGGAATGCTCATATTGATTTTATTTTAAACAAAGCAAGGAAATGCTTAATCTTCCTTAAAATAGTAAACAATATTGGAGACAAGATACCAAAACTTTAATAATTTTAGCAACTGCCCTTATGCGCTCTAGACTAACATATGCCCAAGAAGTATTTTTAATGCACCTCAATATCTTTTAAATAAACTTCAGAGTACTGATTGCAAAGCTTACAGAACTGCTCTTGTAGTTCCCATACATACATCTAGCTTATGGACATATAGCGAAGTGGGAGTTTTACCTCTTACAGAACTCCGAAAAGCTTCTGCTTCAAAATTTGTTTTGAAAAGCTTTTCACAAAACAATGTTTGCTCAGATGAGGTATGTTTAAAATCTGAAAAGGATTTTGGAAATCCTGCACAGCATATTCAATCCACAAAATATATGTGTTCGTTTTCCTCCGATCTTCTAAGAGATACAAAAATAGATAAAAGTAAAATTGCTATAAAATAAAAAAATTTAAACACAAAATGGGAGCAATCAAAAGCTATCTTTGATATTGACCACACTCGTTTATCTAAAAAGGATTCTCCCAATATTTTGAGAACGTCTGTGTACACGCACTTAGAAAATAATTACAATCATCATTTGAAAATATTGACAGATGGTTCAGTGTTACAAGATAATAACACGGGAGCAGCTTTCATTATTCCTAGCTTAAAAGTAGAAAAGTTATTCTATCCTGGTATAAAAACAGTTGTCTATATATAGCGCTGAATTACTTTCTATTCTTAAGTCTTTGGGTTTTACTTTAAATTTCCCTTTAAATAACAGCCAAATCTTAATATGTGCCGATTCTAAAGCAGCAATGTATGCCATTAAGTCTCCCAATACGACTTCACATGATAATTGGAATTAATCATATAATTCACCTTCTTTCCATGAAAGGCATCACCGTTGCTTTTTGTTGGATGCCTTCTCATTTTGGCATATCAGCAAATGAACGAGTAGACCAAGCTGCAAAAAAGGTAGCTCAGAATATTGGCGACGCAGTATCAATTAATGTTTCTTTAGATCTGACAGAACGTTTCTCGATTATAAACAAAACATCTCATGAAAATGTCAAAACTGTATTGATGAACTCAGACGTTCAATATTATAATAACTGTATTAAATCTAATGAGAGAGACAATCATAAAATATCATACAAACATGTTACTTTCTCGTTCAGGGAGATTGAAAGTCTAATCCATAGAATTCGTTTGAATTCATTGTGTTGTGAATCTTTCAGTGTCCGTCATTTACTGATTCACTGTCCAAAAGCAAGAGAACTTTCCAGAATTCTGGTATTGACGGTTTTACTGTTGGATCAACACCATTGTCTCTACCCTGTATTCTAAATACTTATTCTGTTCTTGATTCAGTTTGTAAATGTTTATTAAGTAGTTCACTTAGTATTTATCTTTAAAATTGTTCATTGTTCGGTTATATTCTTTAAATGTATGTTTGTTGTTGTTTTTTTAATGAGGTCAGGTGTGTGTGTGTGTGTGTGTGTGTGTGTGTGTGTGTGTGTGTGTGTGTGTGTGTGTGTGTGTGTGTGTGTGTGTGTGTGTGTGTGTGTGTGTGTGTGTGGTGTGCTATGACCAGGCCTACATCACTATCCTATTACTTATTTTAATACTTACACACACTCGCAGGCACACACACTCACACTTACCATACCAACATTGCACACAATATAATCTTGTCTGAATCATTTCTAGTGACAGGACGTTAAACTGAAGAACAACAACATACACGCACGCACATACGCACACACACACACACACACACACACACACACACACATAGACACAAACACACACACACACACACACACACACACACACACACACACGCACGCACGCGCGCACGCGCACACACACACACACACACACCACACACACACATACACCACAACTCAATAATATTTTTTTTAAATTCATCAATTAAAAAAGGAAATGGCAGCAAAACGAGAACTTTTAGTAGTTTTGTTGTTGTTGTTTTTCGGGAGGGGAGGGGGTGATGTAGTTTTCGAATTGGAAAGTCGTTTGTTTTTTCTAGGCGTTCATAGTTTTAAACTTGACTTTCATACTTGTTGTGTCTAAACAGAAGCAACAACAGAGCTTACTACACCGAGTCCAACAGGTACAGTTCTAGTTCACTATTGGAACTTGTGTAATTGGTGTCTTGCCTGCATAGACAAAGATTCTTTTTCTTCTTCTTCTTCTTCTTCTTCCGCGTTCCCAGGTTATATGGCCATAATGGGTATTGTGCGTTTGTATCTGGTTTTTAGTTTTTACTGGTCTCCCCCCTACACACACACACACACACACACACACACACACACACACACACACACACACACACACACACACACACACACACACACACACACACACACACACACACACACACACACACACACACACACACACACACAGAGAGAGAGAGAGAGAGAGAGAGAGAGAGAGAGAGAGAGAGAGAGAGAGAGAGAGAGAGAGAGAGAGAGAGAGAGAGACTATTTCCACCCAGTAAAAGACCAGCTGGAGTCCAGCCCTGTGTTAAAAAGAGAGAGAGAGAGAGAGAGAGAGAGAGAGAGAGAGAGAGAGAGAGAGAGAGAGAGAGAGAGAGAGATATGAACACTGAACACTGAATGTTTTAATGAATAGGACTTAGGCCCATGTCATGGTGGGCGGTTACAAAAACAGAAAAACAAAAATGTCAAGGACATTGCAATGCATAAATCAATTCAAACACATGTAATTCACACACACACACACACACACACACACATACACACACACACACACACGCACACGCACGCACACAATTGCGTGCGCGCACACGCTCACATACATACTCGCTCACACACATATACATACATACTTACGCACGCACACTCGTTCACAAGTAGAGAGAGAGAGGGGGAGAGAGAGAGAGAGAGAGAGAGAGAGAGAGAGAGAGAGAGAGAGAGAGAGAGAGAGAAGAGAGGAGAGAGAGAGGGTGGGGTGAGTGGTGGTGATTGTGGTGATGGTAATGGTGGGTGTGTGTGCGTGGGTGTGTGCGTGTGCATACGTGCCTGTGTGTATGTGCCTGCGTATATGTGCCTTTTGTTCAAAAGTTTCATGAAACTATAATAAATGTTGTGCTAAAGAGATACATCTAACAATTTTCAATTGCTTGATCTTTTCAGCCGAAGTTTGTACAGAGGGTGCCATTCTTCAGCGATCTAATTTCACCTTTACACCCAGAGGTGAAAGTCAAAATACTGCCGACTATGTCTTTATAAATGAGGATGAAGATGCTACTAGAGTACAAGTAAAGGTGACTAACAACGACAACGAAGCCCACATCCCATTTGTCTTGAAGGAATTGATTTTGACGCTCACCAACATTCAAATCGTTTTCGTCAAATCTGTCTACGCAAATGGATCCGTTTTTGAAGAAGTAAGCAGCAAAAAGACTATTAGACCATCTTTTTCTTGGCTTCCTGACGTTATGTCAAGAGACGTTTGGCTAATGGACATTTGACTGATCGTACATTTGATTGATGGACATTTGGCTGAATGGACATATTTTTTTCTAATCGGACATTTTCACTAAACGGACATTTTACCGAACGGACATTCGTCGAACAGACATTTTACATAACGGATATTTGGTCAAAAGGTCATAACAACATTGTTCAGCTAAACATTTGACCGAATGGATATTTAGCTGAATGAGCATGTTGTCATTTGGCCAAATGAACATGTAACTTGTACATCCCTCGCGCGATCAGGAATGCGTGAATGCAATTGAAATGCTTTTTGAAACTCAGTTAGCAATCAGTGCCCAGTTATCCCTCACCCACACCACTACGTTACACGAATCCCAAAGTGCGTTAACGAGAGAAAGTGACGAGCAAAATGTTCATACAAGTATATGTCCATTCTGTGAACTTTTCGTCAGTAAAATGTTCTTTCGGTAGAATGTCCTTCCTGTCAAATGTCCATCAGCCAAATGTCCAATGACCAAATACCCATCAACCATAATTATATGGATGGAGTTTGAGATCCATTAGATTACAAAACAGATTATTAAAAATAACATTAGCTGCAATATAAATGAATAAATGTGAAAATGAACAAAGGTAGGAACACTTCATTAATAAACCCACCTCCACCAAAGAACACCTTTGTTCATTTTCGCTACCTTCTCTCCTAGCATCTCTGTTGTACACAACTGTACACACATAAACATCAACTGATGTACACAACTGTGCACACACACATACACACACACACACACACACACACGCACGCACGCACGCACGCATACACACATTGTAGGTTGGATCTATTTCCACTTCCCTGTCCTCTTTCTGTATTCAAGAGGGTAGCAGTACATCTGCAATGTGACAGATTCCTGCAAAGACAATGTGTGTGTGTGTGTGTGTGTGTGTGTTCGTTCGTTCTTTAATTTAACGTCTGCCCAACTTACAGTGATCTTAGACAATGTGTGTGTGCGTGTGCGTGCGTGCGTGCGTGTGTGTATGTGTGAGTGTGTGTGTGCGTGTGCGTGTGCATGCGTGCGTACGTGTGTGTGCGCGTGCGTGCGTGCGTGCGTGCGCACGTGTGTGCGTGTGTGCGGGTGTGTGAACATACACGTGAATATGCACATGCATTTGTGTGTAAGTAGAAAATACCACAATTACAAAATGAATAAAATGTTCATACACAGCAGGTAATGTTACTTAAGGTTTTTTTCATCAATGTCTCTTTGTTTCTTTTTTTGTTACAGACTTTTGAAAACCCAAGTAGCATTTTCACATATGAAGGAAATTCAGAGCCACTGATCCGAATAGTGATCAGAGGTAGAAACAATCCACAATTCCAATACCAGGGTGGGCTTTCAGTGGATGAGCTGACAGCATGCTCACATGGTGAGTTTGGTGTTCTCAGTGGTGGTGGTGGGGTGGTGATGATTTTGTTGCTGTTGTTGTTCGTGTCCTTGTTCTTGTTGTTATTGTTGTTGTAAACATTTTCTGCGTTTTTAAAATTCTGTATGCGAACATTTTGGAAAAGATTTTCTGGTGTGATTCCTACCGCGCCAGCTACTCTGTCATGTTTCGCAGAGTTGTTCACATGTGGATGTGGTCTGTAGTAATGCTGGATCTAGTGGCCATTCCACATGGGATCGGGGATACAAAAGAAGAACATAAAACGGCAGCACACAGGTCGCAGGTACAGAGGATTAAGCCTGAAAACCTCTTCATAAAGGAGGCTCCAGGTTTGTTTATCTACCTATCACAGAATACAGAAAACAGCAACCAAGGTATAAAGACATGTATGTAACATGATTATAAACTTTCTCTGATGTGTTATTAATCCCTGATCTTCGGAATATCTATATACTCCATCTAGACAACTACTTTCCTCCTCTGACTTTCATATCCTCCAGATTCTTCGTTACCACCTCAGGACACTTGGTGAATGTTGTTTCACTTTCCGGGCTCCTACCTCTTGGAACAAAGTGCCTCTTTCACCCAAATAAAAGCTCAAACTCTGCCTTCTTTCAAGTCTGCTCTCAAAACCACTGTATTTCGACTCTAATCTGCGTCTTTCATTTCATTTCTACTGTTGTTCCTCCTCAATCTTCCTCCTCAGCCTTATGTGTGTGTGTGTGTGTGTGTGTGTGTGTATGTGTGTGTGTGTGTGTGTGTGTGTGTGTGTGTGTGTACATGCGTGCGTGTGTACATGTATGTGTGTGCATTTGTATTTGCGTGTGTGTGTGTATATATATATATGTGTGTGTGCGTCTGTGTGTGTATGTGTGTGTGCTATGCTTGATAAATAGAATGTTTTGTAAAATAAATTGTGCGCATGCATGTGCACGCATGTGTGTGTGTGTGTGTGTGTGTGTATGCGCGCGCGAGCATTTGTGTGTGTGCGCAACTTGTGTTTGATCGTTTGATCTAAATTTTGTATATCTAAATTTGTTTTGCTATTTAATATTATTTATTGATTTACTGATTAAGCGCTCAGGGCTTTCTAAGATTGAGCGCAAAGAATGCTTATCATCCTTATCATTAGGACTCCCCTCTTATAGACGAGAGTCCTATTGTCCTTAGACAAATTCTACTCATTCTTCTTTTTTTCTTTTTCTCCCCCTTGTTTTGTCCGATTTGACTGAAAAATTCAGAAAAGTTGCAAGACCATAATGTTATGGAGAATTGGAAATATTAAACGATTTCGCCGAATTTTCGATGAAATGAGGCTGAAAAACCGCGTAATTGGCAAAATTTCAATCTTGAATATCTCGATAACGGCAGGACCGAATGGATTCATTTTCAGTATTCATTAAAAACTCAATTTCCAGTATAAATCCGAAGCGGAAGTGCCCTGGCTAGGAACCTGCAGCTACATTTGTGTTCACGGAATAGCCCAAACCGGAAGTGACGTCAGAAAACTAACTGTTGGTTATCAAACCCTTATATTGGACCAGTTGTGAAACGAGTTTGTTGATGATAATTATGTTAAACAATTAGGAAGTTATTCAAATGTAAATTGCTTTCCATAATTTTCACTGATTAATTCCATTTCAGGATTTGTTTTCACCCGATTTTGATGAAATTTGCTGGAAAATTGAAGGATACTACTCGTATACGAACGTTTCAATATGAAATCGATTGGCAGAAATATGACCAAAATGGCTAAATTTGGCCACATTTTAATCTTGATTAACTCCAAAACAACTGCACGGAATGAGTTAATATTTTCAGTATTTATTAAAGAGTAACTGAACAACGCTTCCTGTATGAAATCCAACCGGAAGTGCGCTACTGACTGGCTGAACTGTACTACAAACACAGCCAAAAAACGGCCAAATTCAGCTGAATTTCAGTCTTAAAGTCGTCAATTTGACACGAATACACACACACACACACACACACACACACACACACACACACACACACACACACACACACACACACACACACACGCACACGCACGCACACGCACGCACACACACACACACACACACACACGCGCGCGCGCGCGCGCACACACACACACACACACACACACACACACACACACACACACACACACACACACACACACACCCCTCCCATCCCTGTGTGGGGTGCACAAACATCATTACCAATACTGAATTATACATGAAAGAGGCATTAATAAAACAATAAAATGTATGCATTTTAAGCTGAAAATAGCTGAACAAACTGACCACATTATGTTACTAAGCATAATGGGTAGTATACATGTGGGACAACACTTTCTAAACATGATTTTATACATAACGTTGTGCAAATGATGTATTTAGTATTTTATATTTGGGGAGGGGGAAATATTTATTAAGAGTGGGAGGTAAGGGAACCAATCTTCTTCAAATTTTCTCGCTGTATAATTCAAGACAGACAAATGTTTTTCTATGTTATATCTATTTTTTAATACAGCGAGAAAAGCCTGCAGGTTAGGGTGAACATCTTGGAGTTTACATTTATAAATGTAGAATTTAGCCAAAAGAAGTGCAAGGTCTATAACTTTATCAGTTCTTGTATCTTGTTTGACCCCAAACAAAATTAATTCCTTACTTATCTCCATGTTGTGACAATGCTGATATTTGTCTTTTAACATATTTTCAAAGTCATTCCTAAATCTTTTGATATCAACACAGTCATATAACATATGAGGAATTGTTTGCTCTTCTTGACTGCAAAAATTGCAATTTGGAGAATCAATAATTTTACGTAGAAACAAATGTCTTTGGGTTGGGAGTAATCTATGTAAGAGTCTAGTTTGAAACCATCTTAGTTGAACATCAGCTGAAGTCTTAAAACAGTGTGAAAATATACATTTCCAATCGAGGTTATCAAAAATATGGTTCCATTTAATGACAGCAGTAGGTACAACATTGTTACTATTTAAAGCATTTTGTACATATTTATTCCCTCTCTTTTGATGTAACAGTTTGTACCTGTTGGTCACAATAACATTTAATTTCCGACCGTAAGAACGAACAGCATTCAGAATGCCCTCATACAAAACAAATTTAGTTCTAATACCTGGAAACCGTGTCAAAAATTCCTGATATGACATAAAATTACCCTCATCATTTATTAATTGCCTTACAAAAAGAATGTCATGAGTAACCCATTCTCGCACAAAAATGACTTTCTTATTTCTTACAATATTTGCATTATAGTGGATACACTCAGACATAAATTCATGAATAGAAGTAGGTTGACATTTCAAACACAGTTTCTTATAGTGTCGTATGACATCCTTCGAAAAAGGATTCTGTACAGTCTGCATAATAACATTTCCATATTCTGCTCCAAATTTGTCAACATTATCCAGCATAGGAAACATATTTACAGTAAAAGTTTTCCAATCAGACTCATCACTTAAAAGTCTTTGTAACCAACTAACTTTCATAGAAGATATAAAATTCTTCACATTAAGCATTCTCAAGCCACCAGTACCATATTCTTTTTCAATTACAGATGTTTTACTTTTACTTTTTGTTACCATTCCATTAAAAGATGTATAATTCCTTTTCCAAAGCAGTAATAAAATCGTCAGGGGGATCTGGCAGGTTGATAAGGAGATGAACAATTTTTGAAAACACTGAGGTCTTAATTACTGTTATTTTACCAAAAGGGGTGATCTGTCGTTTTTTCCATGATATCAGAATTCTTCTCATTGCCTATAGTTTATCTTCATAGTTAATACGTACAATAAAAAATTATTGTCTGTATTAGTAAAGAATTTGACGCCTAAAATTTTAAAAGTACCTGGATCCCACACAAAAATGTTGTCCCTCATATATCGAATACCACAGTTCTTTCTACTTCCAATCCACATGATTTGGGTTTTATCAAAATTTATTTAGACCTGACATGTGTGAAAACTTTCTGAGAACATTTCGAGGGGTGCCTGCCAGAACGGTCTATCTCAAAAGGAATAAAGAGCACAGATGGGCAGTTCTGGGATTCACCCCTCGAATTTTATGGTTTCATTAAACGATCTTTCAGACCCATCAAGATATAAAGTGGTGTCATCAGCGAACTGAGCCAGCAAATTTTCTTTATCTTTTATTTTTATACCTTTAATGTTTATATTTCTACGAATCATAAGTGAAATAATTTCTGCACAAATTAAGTACAAATACGGCAAAGATGGATCTCCCTGTCTGACCCCCCTTTCAATTGGAAACCAAGATGAATATTGGCCATTAACAGACACACAAGTTGTAATATTAGAGTAAAACGTTTTAATCCACTGGATCATGTCTGGCCCAAAATTAAAGAAGCACAAACATTTTAGCAAGAAAGACCTGGAGACGCTGTCAGCGCCTTTTTAAAATCAACGGAATATTTTCTTTCTCCACATACAACAAAGTATCATACAGCAAACGAATATTTTCCCCGATAAAACGACCCTTCAAAAATCCTTTTTGACACTCATGTACAATATTTGGTAAAACATCTTTTAAGCGGTTAGCAATACATGCTGAGGCAATTTTATATGCAGTGCTTAAAAGAGAGATAGGCCACCAGTTTTTAATGAATCTCTTTGGTTTCCCTTCTTTGGGAATACATGTAATGGAACCTTGCCTTTGTGTGACTGACAACTGTCCTTTACAAAAACCTTCATTGACAGACCGTACTTTGTGTGACTGACAGCTGTCCTTTATAAAATAAAAATAAACTTAATTGACAGACCGTACTAAACACATGTAATGGAACCTTGCCTTTGTGTGACTGACAACTGTCCTTTACAAAACCCCTCATTGACAGTCCGTACCAAAAACATGCCAATATCCAGAAAGAAATTTTTTTAAATCTCCACAGTGAATCCATCAGGACCTGGCTCTTATCGTTTTTCATGTGTTTTTTAATGCATTGACAGCTTCTTCAAAAGTAATTAGTCCTTCTACTGCCTCACTTTCTTCATTTGATAAAACAGAAGCATCTGGAAATTCATCAGGAATATTGATGTCAGTTATCCTTAAATGTATATAAATCTGTATAAAACTGTTCAACTTCATTAAGTATACTGTCTTGATCTGAGATAACACCTTTATCATTACTTTCATGAAATGGTATTGATTTGTCTAAAAATTCCAGTTTTCCAGATTACAAAAGTATTTATTGACTTTTTCTCCTTCATTTATCCAACGCACCCTTGACCGCACTGATATTCCTTGGATTTTATGGTTTCTAATTTCCTGTAGTTGTGCTTTTAAGTTTTCTAAAGTAGGAATGTCATCTTCTTTAAGTTCATAGAGGTTTTGTTCAAGATTCTTTATTGTTTTTTCTAAATCATACTCCTGTTCACCTAACAGTCTTTTCTTGTATGTAGAGTAAGAAATTGGTTTTCCTCTGATTTCAAGCAGCAAGAAGGTTTCTAAAAATAACTGATCATCAATCTGGAAAGTAAGATCTTCATTTCAAATATTGTTTAAATTTTCCATGTTATAAACAGGTAATGCGTTTTGTCTTTTTACATTCATAATAAGCTTTTTAATTTCGGAAACATACTGTTTACCTTTCAGTAAGCTATTATTAAATTTCCAAAAAGGCCTGTCTCTTTTGAACTGATCTTTTTCAGAATTAAAGTAACAAGAGAATTATCTGATCTGTAGCCAGGGTCAACACCCACATCATTAACTAAAGATAATAAATCTTCTCTGATAAAAAAAAATAGTCTAAAAGTGACTGTTTTATAGAGTTACATTTTCTCTATGTGTATTTCTTCTTCAATCTGTATTGTGATCTGTTTTATAGAGTTACATTTTCTCTATGTGTATTTTCATTTGTTGGGATACATTGCTCCTACTGACCATTTGGGAACTCCACCACTTGTTGCTGCTTCAATTATTATGTATTGTCTGATCTTTTGTTACTGGACAACAAAACCACCTACTGGAACTAAACCATATACTGGATTTCCACCACCTACAGGAACCAACCACCTACCGGAACCCCACCACCCCACCACCAACAGGAACTACCGGAACCCCACCACCAACAGGAACACCACCACCTACAGGAACACCACCACCAACAGGAACACCACCACCAACAGGAACTCCACCACCTACAGGAACTCCACCACCTACTGGAACCCCACCACCACCTACTCCACCACCTACAGGAACACCACCACCTACAGGAACACCACCACCTACAGGAACCCACCACCTACTGGAACTCCACCACCTACCGGAACCCCACCACCTACTGGAACTCCACCACCTACCGGAACTCCACCACCTACCGGACTCCACCACCTACCAACCCCACCACCTACAGGAACTCCACCACCTACCGGAACTCCACCACCTACCGGAACCCCACCACCTACCGGAACTCCACCACCAACCGGAACACCACCACCAACAGGAACACCACCACCAACAGGAACACCACCACCAACAGGAACACCACCACCAACAGGAACTCCACCACCTACCGGAACCCCACCACCTACCGGAACTCCACCACCTACCGGAACTCCACCACCTACCGGAACCCCACCACCTACCGGAACTCCACCACCTACCGGAACTCCACCACCTACAGGAACTCCACCACCTACAGGAACTCCACCACCTACCGGAACTCCACCACCTACCGGAACTCCACCACCTACCGGAACTCCACCACCTACCAACCCACCACCTACCGGAACTCCACCACCTACCGGAACTCCACCACCTACAGGAACCCCACCACCTACAGGAACTCCACCACCTACCGGAACTCCACCACCTACCGGAACTCCACCACCTACTGGAACTCCACCACCTACCGGAACTCCACCACCTACAGGAACTCCACCACCTACAGGAACACCACCACCTACCGGAACCCCACCACCTACTGGAACTCCACCACCTACTGGAACTCCACCACCTACAGGAACTCCACCACCTACTGGAACTCCACCACCTACTGGAACTCCACCACCTACCTCCACCACCTACCGGAACTCCACCACCTACAGGAACACCACCACCAACCGGAACACCACCACCAACAGGAACACCACCACCAACAGGAACACCACCACCAACAGGAACACCACCACCAACAGGAACCCCACCACCTACCTCCACCACCTACCGGAACTCCACCACCTACAGGAACTCCACCACCTACCGGAACACCACCACCAACAGGAACACCACCACCAACCACCACCACCAACAGGAACACCACCACCTACAGGAACTCCACCACCTACCGGAACTCCACCACCACCTCCACTGGAACTCCACCACCTACTGGAACTCCACCACCTACCTCCACCACCTACAGGAACTCCACCACCTACCGGAACTCCACCACCTACCGGAACTCCACCACCTACCGGAACCCCACCACCTACCGGAACTCCACCACCTACAGGAACTCCACCACCTACCGGAACTCCACCACCTACTGGAACTCCACCACCAACAGGAACTCCACCACCTACTGGAACTCCACCACCTACAGGAACTCCACCACCTACTGGAACCCCACCACCTACTGGAACTCCACCACCTACCGGAACTCCACCACCTACCGGAACACCACCACCAACAGGAACACCACCACCAACAGGAACACCACCACCTACAGGAACACCACCACCTACAGGAACTCCACCACCTACTGGAACTCCACCACCTACCACCACCACCTACTGGAACTCCACCACCTACAGGAACTCCACCACCTACCGGAACTCCACCACCCACTGGAACTCCACCACCTACTGGAACCCCACCACCTACCGGAACTCCACCACCTACTGGAACTCCACCACCAACAGGAACACCACCACCTACTGGAACTCCACCACCTACAGGAACCCCACCACCTACTGGAACCCCACCACCTACTGGAACTCCACCACCTACAGGAACACCACCACCACCACCTACTGGAACTCCACCACCTACCCCCACCACCTACCGGAACCCCACCACCTACAGGAACTCCACCACCTACCGGAACACCACCACCTACAGGAACACCACCACCAACAGGAACACCACCACCAACAGGAACCCCACCACCAACAGGAACACCACCACCACCTACCGGAACCCACCACCTACCGGAACTCCACCACCTACCGGAACACCACCACCAACAGGAACACCACCACCAACAGGAACACCACCACCTACAGGAACTCCCACCACCTACCGGAACCCCACCACCTACCGGAACTCCACCACCTACCGGAACTCCACCACCTACCGGAACCCCACCACCAACAGGAACACCACCACCAACAGGAACACCACCACCAACAGGAACACCACCACCAACAGGAACACCACCACCAACCGGAACACCACCACCAACCGGAACACCACCACCTACAGGAACTCCACCACCTACCGGAACTCCACCACCAACTGGAACTCCACCACCTACAGGAACACCACCACCACAGGAACTCCACCACCTACAGGAACTCCACCACCTACAGGAACTCCACCACCTACCGGAACTCCACCACCTACAGGAACACCACCACCCACTGGAACTCCACCACCTACAGGAACTCCACCACCTACCGGAACTCCACCACCTACCGGAACTCCACCACCTACCGGAACTCCACCACCTACCGGAACTCCACCACCTACCGGAACTCCACCACCTACTGGAACTCCACCACCAACAGGAACACCACCACCAACAGGAACACCACCACCTACAGGAACTCCACCACCTACAGGAACCCCACCACCTACCGGAACTCCACCACCTACCAACCCCACCACCTACCGGAACCCCACCACCTACTGGAACTCCACCACCTACTGGAACTCCACCACCTACAGGAACTCCACCACCTACCGGAACTCCACCACCTACTGGAACTCCACCACCTACTGGAACTCCACCACCTACCGGAACTCCACCACCACCAGGAACCCCACCACCAACCGGAACCCCACCACCTACCGGAACACCACCACCAACAGGAACACCACCACCAACAGGAACACCACCACCAACAGGAACACCCACCACCTACCACCAACAGGAACACCACCACCAACAGGAACTCCACCACCTACAGGAACCCCACCACCAACCACCTACTGGAACTCCACCACCTACAGGAACCCCACCACCTACTGGTACTCCACCACCTACCGGAACCCCACCACCTACTGGAACTCCACCACCTACTGGAACTCCACCACCTACCGGAACCCCACCACCTACTGGAACTCCACCACCTACCGGAACTCCACCACCTACCGGAACTCCACCACCTACTGGAACTCCACCACCTACCGGAACACCACCACCACCGGAACACCACCACCAACCGGAACTCCACCACCCTGGAACTGGAACCCCACCACCTACCGGAACTCCACCACCTACTGGAACTCCACCACCTACCGGAACCCCACCACCTACTGGAACCCCACCACCTACCGGAACTCCACCACCTACCGGAACTCCACCACCAACAGGAACTCCACCACCAACAGGAACTCCACCACCTACCGGAACCCCACCACCTACTGGAACTCCACCACCTACCGGAACACCACCACCAACAGGAACACCACCACCAACCGGAACTCCACCACCAACCGGAACTCCACCACCAACTGGAACCCCACCACCTACCGGAACACCACCACCTACCGGAACTCCCACCACCTACTGGAACACCCCACCACCACCTACAGGAACCCCACCACCTACTGGAACTCCACCCACCCTACTGGAACCCACCACCTCCTACAGGAACCTCCACCACCACCTACCACCTACCGAACTCCACCACCTACCGGAACTCCAATTGTCAAAGACTATGTTGTGACATTTTCTGATCGGTCTGTGCAGCGTCACTTGATAAGCGTGTCACGATAGATGTGGCGTGTTTCATAGTGCACGCGACAACAATAAGATGTGAATATGTTCGAGTCAGACGTCTTTGTGATTGAATATTCATGCACATCAGACACTGGTTGTTGTTTGCTGTCGTTCCCTTGCTTAATTAAAGACTACAAGGATCATCCTGACAGCCGAAGCTGCTAGGGATTAGAACATTACGTATCTGACCGTGTTTTATTACTCCACACTCCGACTTCGGATGGTTTGGACTGATTGTGTTTTACTAAGAGCTTGCCATGGCTACAGACAATCGCCGCATAAATACGCAGAACATAGCAACATTTTGAACATTTTATAACTTGGCGTTCCATCTTATGTCAATTGGTCTGACACCTTATGCCAAGGCGAATGAGACACTGATGAAGTTAAATGGTTGTACTGATGCATCAAGCAATGAAAGAAAAACACATGCTGGTCTGAAGATAGTCACCTCGAGCTGCTGCAACGCGTGTAAAAGGGGAAACGTGTCTGCCTGGAGGAAAACTGACACCCAGCGGTTCATGGTTGATGTGCAAGCTGCAATGGACCTAGGCACGATACGAAACCTCATCGTATTTTACTTTGGCTGATGGGATTCACGTGGCTGGTGGACATTCTGATTTTGGTGGATGAACAATAATGTGACACTTTTGTTCATGGCAACAAAAGAAGAATGAAAAGACACTGTTCTGAGTGTTTGTCATGGGTTCCGTGATGACAAATCGTGTGCGAATTCCCTTGTTTTCTTTCGAGTTGTATTTATTTGTCAGTGTTTTCGTAATCGCGCTTACATTGCTAATGGAGTTACACCACTCTAAAGCAATAAAAATCATTTCGTATTCGTATTCGTACTGCAATGTTGGTCTGAAAATTAGGGCATTTGAGGAACGCTCTCAGAAATCACATACGTTTAGTGAACGAAGCTCGACTGTGTGGTTTCAGTCATCCCTCATGCTTGAGCCCATGTGCATACTCACGTGTGCGTAGGAGTTCAGTCTCAACACCAAAGAAAACCCTTGTCACTGATGGGGTTTCAACCCAGGTAGACGTCCCTGCCACAAGTTCCGCGTGACATTGTCAGGCTGGATGGGGTTTCAACCCAAGGTGCGTTCCCAGCCACAATGTCCGGCCGACATTGGTCACTGAGGGTGGTTTCAAGCGCCCATAGACGTCCCAGCCGTGCAAGGGTCCGCGACATATGTGTCATCGTTGATGGGTGTTTTCAACGCAAGACGTCCCAGCCACAAGTCCGCGACATTGTCACTGATGGGTGTTTGTCGAACCCAAGGACGAGTCCCTGTAGCCACAAGTCCGCGACATTGTCACTGCACACATGGTGACTGGTAGTAGCCTGGTTTCTGGCAGTCTGGAACATCCCAATAAACTGTCAGGCTGCCACTGCGCTTCAGTTCTACTTGGCCACGTGGAATTCAGGTTATACTGTATTGTACCAAGGACACAGTGGATTGTCTGATGCTGTCAGGGGGGGTGTGATCCCGCATTGTAGACAGGGCCCATTCAAGCTATGTTAGTACGCATATTGTCGCACAATACCCACTGTGAGTACGCATATTGTCGTCCAACGCATATCCTCACCGACGACAATATGCGTTGATCTCGGTACGCATATTGTCGCCCAGAAATTCACTCATTTAATTTCTTCAAAGTCTGAGGCAAAAATGTAAGTATTAATATGATTAAGGTAGAAAGAGAGAAATGAAAGACAGAGTGGCGTGCGTGAGCTGTGTGTTTGCTTGTTGGTAAGTATGACTGATAGTTTTGTGTTACTTATAACTAAATTCTTAGACTTGTATAATGACAATGGTGATCAGACCTGACCATTGGTCATTATTTTACATACACACACGCGTCACGCGCCTGCGCACGACACGCACACACACACACACACGCCGCGCGCGCGCGGCCACACACACTCACAGCATATACATACGAGAGAGAGGGAGAGAGAGAACTAACGAACGAACGAATCTTTTTTAATGTTGGAAAAGAATAGCACAGTACAGGCTTGTTTCCATCTCGCACAACAAGGAAGAAAATATTAAAAAGAAGGAAAAATTCCATTCATAACATGAATGAAAAAATATATGTGCATACCAATCCACACCAGGGAAAACCCGCCGCGCACGCCGCACGCCGCATGCACGCACGCGCACGCACGCACGCACAAACGCACACGCACACGCACACACAGCACACACACACACACCACACACCACACACACCACACACCACTAATTAGAGATAGAGAGAGAGAGAGAGAGACCATTTTCTGTTATGGGATACTTTGGGCGCGTGTGAAACAATTGTATGTATTCAATTCATTTGGAGAGAGAGAAAGAGAACGATATACCAAACAGACATACACTGGCAGACGAACGAGAAAGACAGAGACAGCAACACTATACGTGAGAGAGAGCTATGTCGGCATTGTTTAAATAGAACCTATAATAAAATTCCTAAAGTATGTACATAATAAAACAAACAAAATCAAATACATTAGTTAATATACGTCCCTTCCCTTTCTTTGTGTATCGGACAGTTTCCATCATATGAGCGCTGGTGCGTCCTGCTGCCATTATGCGTCAAAAAACTATTTTCTTAGTTTGACGCATAATGGCAGCATGACGCACCAGCGCTCATATGATGGGAAACCTGTCCGATCCCACAAGAAGGAAGGGAAGTATTTACTTTAATGTAGTTTGGTATTTTGGTTCGGGTTTTATTTATGTTCTTACTTTTTAGGAAACTTTATATAGCGTTCTATTTAAACACTGCTACATTGCTCTCTCTCACTAAATACGTGTTGCTTGTCTCTTCTTTCTCGTTTCGTCTGCCAGTGTATGTCTGGTTGTCCTATCTGTCCTGTCTCTCTCTCCAAATGAATTGAATACATACATTTTGATTCACTAGGCCCAAAGTATCCATAACCAAAAAAAATGTCTCTCTCTCTCTCTCTCCTCTCTCTCTTAGTGGTGTGGTGGTGTGTGTGTGTGTGTGTGGTGTGTGTGTGTGTGTTGTGCGTGTGCGTGTGCGTGTGCGTGCGTGCGTGCGCGTGCGTGCGTGCGTGCGTGCGCGTGCGCGCGTGTGTGTGATTGGGTATGCACAATATATTTGTTTACACTCTCGATGGGTATTGACTGAATTTTCTTCTTTTTTAATATTTTTCTTCTTGTTGGCGAGAGGAAACAGGCCTGTACTGTGCGTATTCTTTTCCCACATTAAAAAGATTCGTTCGTTCGTTCGTCCCCCCCCCCTCTCTCTCTGTATGTATATTGTAGTTGTGTGTGCGCGCGGGGGGGACACGTGTGTGTGTGGTGTGTGTGTGTGTGTGGTGTGTGTTGTGCGGTGTGCGTGTGCGTGCGCGCGCGCGCGCGTGCGCGTGTGTGTAAATGTAAAAATGACCACTGGGCGTCTGACTCACCATTAGTCATTATACAAGTTTAAGAAATTTAGTATAAGTAACACAAACTATCAGTCATACTTACCACACAAGCAAACAACAGACACGCACGCACTCTGTCTTTCTTTCTCTCTTTCTACCTTAATCATATAATACTACATTTTGCCTCAGACTTTGAGAAATTAAATTGGTGAATTCCTGGCGACACTACGCGTACCAAGATCAACGCCATATTGTCGTCGGTGAGTATATGCGTTGGACGACAATATGCGTACTCCCACAGTGGGTATTGTGCGACCAATATGCGTACTAACATAGCTTGAATGGCCCTTCTACAATGCGGATCCACCCCCCTGACAGCATCAGACACTCCACCTGTGTCCTTGGTAAATACAGTATAACCTGAATTCACGGGCCAAGTAGAACTGAAGCGCAGTGGCAGCTTGCAGTTTTCTTGGATGTTCCCGACTGCAGAAACCAGGCTACTACCCAGTCCCCATGTGTGCAGTGACAATGTCGCGGACTTGTGGCTGGGACGTCTTTTGGGTTGACCCCATCAGTGACAGTGGTCGCGGACTTGTGCTGGACGTCTTGGGTTTGAACCCCCTCAGTGACAAGTCGCGGACTTGGTGGCTGGAAACGTCTTGGGGGTTGAAACCCCATCAGTGACATGTCGCGACTTGTGGCTGGACGTCGTTAGTTGAAACGCCCATCTGACAATGTCGCGGACTTGTGGCAGGGACGTCTGGGGTTGAAACCCCATCATTGACAAGGTTTTCTTTTGGTGTTGGACTGGACTCCTACGCAAGTGGAGTTATGCTATGGGCTCAAGATGAGACTGAAACCACACAGTCGAGCTTCGTTCACTAAAGTATGTGAATTTCTGATACCGTTCCTCAAGGCCCTAATTTTCAGAAACATTGCCGTACGAATACGAATACAGAAAACTAAATGATTTTTATTGCTTTATAGAGTGTGTAACTCCCATTAGCAATGTAAGCGCGATTACGAACACTGACAAATAAATACAACTCGAAGAAAAAACAAGGGACTTCGCAACACGATTTGTCATCACGGAACCCATGACAAACACTCAGAACAGTGTCTTTTCATTCTTCTTTTGTTGCCATGACCAAAAGTGTCACATTATTGTTCATCCACCAAAATCAGATGTCCCCAGCCACGTGAATCCCATCAGCCAAAGTAAAATAAGATGAGTTTCGTATCGTGCCTAGGTCCATTGCAGCTAGTTTCCAATGACGGGGTGTTTTTTCTCGGTTGACACGTTTCCCCCTTTTTTTACAGGTTGGCCAGCTTTGTGCCTATCTTCAGTCAGCATTGTGTTTTTCTTATTGCTTGATGCATCCGTACAACTATTAACTTCATCAGTGTCTCAGTCGCCTTGGCTAAGGTGTCAGACAATTGACATAAATGGAACGCCAAGTTATAAAATGTTCAAAATGTTGCTAAGTTTCTGCGTATTTATGCGCGCTTGTCTGTACCATGGCGCTCTTAGTAAACACAATCAGTCCAAACCATCCGAGTCGGAGTGTGGAGTAATAAAACACGGTCTATACTATGTTTCTAATCCCTACAGCTTCGGCTTGTCAGATGATCCTTGTAGTCTTTAATTAGCAAGGGAACGACCAGCAACACCCAACCAGTGTCCTGATGTGCATGATATTCAATCACAAAGACGTCTGACTCGAACATATTCACATCTTATTGTTTTGCGTGATGAATCGCCCAAAAAAAAATCTTCTTGAATTGCTTATCAAGTGACGCTGCCAGACCGATCAGAAAATGTCACACATAGTCTTTGACAATGCTGGTGTTGACTCCTCCCACAAAACTTTCGATCACTCAATTTAGTGTCCTGTGTCAAGGGACAGAAAGAATCCAACAGTCCTACCACCTGAAACATTCTGTTTCTACTGCCAACACTGAAGTGCAGCGTATCTCTAGGCCTGTTGCGGATAAGCGAAATTATGACAAGCAACATCAAATGGAACAAAAGAAGGAACGCCTTTCTTGCCACGTACTTTTTCATCCCCGGTATGTGGTGAGTGCCAGTAGGTGGTGGATGCCAGTAGGTGGAGGGGTTCCTGTAGGTGGTGGTGTTCCTGTAGGTGGTGGTGTTCCTGTAGGTGGTGGTGTGTTGGTGGTGGTGTTCCTGTTGGTGGTGGTGTTCCTGTAGGTGGTGGAGTTCCGTAGGTGGTGGAGTGCCGGTAGGTGGTGGGGTTCCTGTAGGTGGTGGAGTTCCAGTAGGTGGTGGAGTTCCAGTAGGTGGTGGAGTTCCTGTAGGAGGTGGGGTTCCGGTGGTGGAGGTGGTGGTGGAGTTCCTGTTGGTGGTGGTGTTCCTGTAGGTGGTGGAGTTCCGGTAGGTGGTGGAGTTCCAGTAGGTGGTGGAGTTCCTGTAGGTGGTGGAGTTCCGGTAGGTGGTGGGGTTCCGGTAGGTGGTGGAGTTGGTGGTTCCTGTTGGTGGTGGTGTTCCTGTTGGTGGTGGTGTTCCTGTTGGTGGTGGTGTTCCTGTTGGTGGTGGTGTTCCTGTTGGTGGTGGTGTTCCTGTTGGTGGTGGGGTTCCGGTAGGTGGTGGAGTTCCAGTGGGTGGTGGAGTTCCAGTAGGTGGTGGAGTTCCGGTAGGTGGTGGGGTTCCAGTAGGTGGTGGAGTTCCTGTAGGTGGTGGAGTTCCAGTTAGGTGGTGGAGTTCCAGTTGGTGGTGGGGTTCCAGTGGTGGTGGTGGAGTACCAGTAGGTGGTGGAGTTCCGGTAGGTGGTGGAGTTCCGGTAGGTGGTGGAGTTCCGGTAGGTGGTGGAGTTCCAGTAGGTGGTGGAGTTCCAGTAGGTGGTGGGGTTCCAGTAGGTGGTGGAGTTCCTGTAGGTGGTGGTGTTCCTGTTGGTGGTGGTGTTCCTAGGTGGTGGTGGTGGTGGTGGGGTTCCGGTAGGTGGTGGAGTTCCGGTAGGTGGTGGAGTTCCAGTAGGTGGTGGGGTTCCGGTAGGTGGTGGAGTTCCTGTAGGTGGTGGAGTTCCGGTAGGTGGTGGAGTTCCAGTAGGTGGTGGAGTTCCGGTAGGTGGTGGAGTTCCGGTAGGTGGTGGAGTTCCTGTAGGTGGTGGGGTTCCGGTAGGTGGTGGAGTTCCTGTAGGTGGTGGGGTTCCGGTAGGTGGTGGGGTTCCAGAGGTGGTGGTGTTCCGGTAGGTGGTGGAGTTCCGGTAGGTGGTGGAGTTCCAGTAGGTGGTGGAGTTCCAGTAGGTGGTGGGGTTCCGGTAGGTGGTGGAGTTCCTGTTGGTGGTGGTGTTCCTGTTGGTGGTGGTGTTCCGGTAGGTGGTGGAGTTCCGGTAGGTGGTGGAGTTCCGGTAGGTGGTGGAGTTCCGGTAGGTGGTGGAGTTCCAGTAGGTGGTGGAGTTCCGGTAGGTGGTGGGGTTCCAGTAGGTGGTGGAGTTCCGGTAGGTGGTGGGGTTCCAGTAGGTGGTGGAGTTCCTGTAGGTGGTGGTGTTCCTGTTGGTGGTGGTGTTCCTGTAGGTGGTGGTGTTCCGGTAGGTGGTGGGGTTCCAGTAGGTGGTGGGGTTCCAGGTGGTGGTGTTCCAGTGGTGGTGGTTCCAGTAGGTGGTGGGGTTCCGGTAGGTGGTGGAGTTCCTGTAGGTGGTGTGGTGGAGTTCCGGTGTTCCTGTTGGTGGTGGTGTTCCTGTAGGTGGTGGTGTTCCTGTTGGTGGTGGTGTTCCTGTTGGTGGTGGTGTTCCTGTTGGTGGTGGTGTTCCTGTTGGTGGTGGTGTTCCTGTTGGTGGTGGTGTTCCTGTTGGTGGTGGTGTTCCGGTTGGTGGGGTGGTGGTGGTTCCGTGGGTGGTGGTGGTGGAGTTCCTGTGGGTGGTGGGGTTCCGGTAGGTGGAGGTGTTGTTGTTGGAACTGGTGATAAATACACTATATGGTTTAAACATTTTTTGTTGTCCAGTAACAAAAGATCAGACAATACATAATAATTGAAGCAGCAACAAGCAGTGCTTAAATGTATCCCAACAAATGAAAATACACATAGAGAAAATGTAACTCTATAAAACAGTCACTTTTAGACTATTTTTTTTTATCAGAGAAGATTTATTATCTTTAGTTAATGATGTGGGTGTCGACCCTGGCTACAGATCAGATAATTCTCTTGTTACTTTAATTCTGAAAAAGATCAGTTCAAAAGAGACAGGCCTTTTTGGAAATTTAATAATAGCTTACTGAAAGGTAAACAGTATGCTTCCGAAATTAAAAAGCTTATTATGAATGTAAAAAGACAAAACGCATTACCTGTTTATAACATGGAAAATTTAAACAATATTTGAAATGAAGATCTTACTTTCCAGATTGATGATCAGTTATTTTTAGAAACCTTCTTGCTGCTTGAAATCAGAGGAAAACCAATTTCTTACTCTACATACAAGAAAAGACTGTTAGGTGAACAGGAGTATGATTTAGAAAAAACAATAAAGAATCTTGAACAAAACCTCTATGAACTTAAAGAAGATGACATTCCTACTTTAGAAAACTTAAAAGCACAACTACAGGAAATTAGAAACCATAAAATCCAAGGAATATCAGTGCGGTCAAGGGTGCGTTGGATAAATGAAGGAGAAAAAGTCAATAAATACTTTTGTAATCTGGAAAACTGGAATTTTTAGACAAATCAATACCATTTCATGAAAGTAATGATAAAGGTGTTATCTCAGATCAAGACAGTATACTTAATGAAGTTGAACAGTTTTATACAGATTTATATACATTTAAGGATATAACTGACATCAATATTCCTGATGAATTTCCAGATGCTTCTGTTTTATCAAATGAAGAAAGTGAGGCAGTAGAAGGACTAATTACTTTTGAAGAAGCTGTCAATGCATTAAAAAAAACATGAAAAACGATAAGAGCCAGGTCCTGATGGATTCACTGTGGAGATTTAAAAAAAATTCTTTCTGGATATTGGCATGTTTTTGGTACGGACTGTCAATGAGGGGTTTTGTAAAGGACAGTTGTCAGTCACACAAAGGCAAGGTTCCATTACATGTGTTTAGTACGGTCTGTCAATTAAGGGTTTTTTTATTTTATAAAGGACAGCTGTCAGTCACACAAAGGCAAGGTTCCATTACATGTATTTGGTACGGTCTGTCAATGAAGGTTTTTGTAAAGGACAGTTGTCAGTCACACAAAGGCAAGGTTCCATTACATGTATTCCCAAGGAAGGGAAACCAAAGAGATTCATTAAAAACTGGTGGCCTATCTCTCTTTTAAGCACTGCATATAAAATTGCCTCAGCATGTATTGCTAACCGCTTAAAAGATGTTTTACCAAATATTGTACATGAGTGTCAAAAAGGATTTTTGAAGGGTCGTTTTATCGGGGAAAATATTCGTTTGCTGTATGATACTTTGTTGTATGTGGAGAAAGAAAATATTCCGGGAATGTTACTATCCATTGATTTTAAAAAGGCGCTGACAGCGTCTCCTGGTCTTTCTTGCTAAAATGTTTGTGCTTCTTTAATTTTGGGCCAGACATGATCCAGTGGATTAAAACGTTTTACTCTAATATTACAACTTGTGTGTCTGTTAATGGCCAATATTCATCTTGGTTTCCAATTGAAAGGGGGGTCAGACAGGGAGATCCATCTTTGCCGTATTTGTACTTAATTTGTGCAGAAATTATTTCACTTATGATTCGTAGAAATATAAACATTAAAGGTATAAAAATAAAAGATAAAGAAAATTTGCTGGCTCAGTTCGCTGATGACACCACTTTATATCTTGATGGGTCTGAAAGATCGTTTAATGAAACCATAAAATTCGAGGGGTGAATCCCAGAACTGCCCATCTGTGCTCTTTATTCCTTTTGAGATAGACCGTTCTGGCAGGCACCCCTCGAAATGTTCTCAGAAAGTTTTCACACATGTCAGGTCTAAATAAATTTTGATAAAACCCAAATCATGTGGATTGGAAGTAGAAAGAACTGTGGTATTCGATATATGAGGGACAACATTTTTGTGTGGGATCCAGGTACTTTTAAAATTTTAGGCGTCAAATTCTTTACTAATACAGACAATATTGTACGTATTAACTATGAAGATAAACTATAGGCAATGAGAAGAATTCTGATATCATGGAAAAAACGACAGATCACCCCTTTTGGTAAAAGAACAGTAATTAAGACCTCAGTGTATTCAAAAATTGTTCATCTCCTTATCAACCTGCCAGATCCCCCTGATGATTTTATTACTGCTTTGGAAAAGGAATTATACATCTTTTAATGGAATGGTAACAAAAAGTAAAAGTAAAACATCTGTAATTGAAAAAGAATATGGTACTGGTGGTTTGACAATGCTTAATGTGAAGAATTTTATATCTTCTATGAAAATTAGTTGGTTACAAAGACTTTTAAGTGATGAGTCTGATTGGAAAACTTTTACTGTAAATATGTTTCCTATGCTGGATAATGTTGACAAATTTGGAGCAGAATATGGAAATGTTATTATGCAGACTGTACAGAATCCTTTTTGGAAGGATGTCATACGACACTATAAGAAACTGTGTTTGAAATGTCAACCTACTTCTATTCATGAATTTATGTCTGAGTGTATCCACTATAATGCAAATATTGTAAGAAATAAGAAAGTCATTTTTGTGCGAGAATGGGTTACTCATGACATTCTTTTTGTAAGGCAATTAATAAATGATGAGGGTAATTTTATGTCATATCAGGAATTTTTGACACGGTTTCCAGGTATTAGAACTAAATTTGTTTTGTATGAGGGCATTCTGAATGCTGTTCGTTCTTACGGTCGGAAATTAAATGTTATTGTGACCAACAGGTACAAACTGTTACATCAAAAGAGAGGGAATAAATATGTACAAAATGCTTTAAATAGTAACAATGTTGTACCTACTGCTGTCATTAAATGGAACCATATTTTTGATAACCTCGATTGGAAATGTATATTTTCACACTGTTTTAAGACTTCAGCTGATGTTCAACTAAGATGGTTTCAAACTAGACTCTTACATAGATTACTCCCAACCCAAAGACATTTGTTTCTACGTAAAATTATTGATTCTCCAAATTGCAATTTTTGCAGTCAAGAAGAGCAAACAATTCCTCATATGTTATATGACTGTGTTGATATCAAAAGATTTAGGAATGACTTTGAAAATATGTTAAAAGACAAATATCAGCATTGTCACAACATGGAGATAAGTAAGGAATTAATTTTGTTTGGGGTCAAACAAGATACAAGAACTGATAAAGTTATAGACCTTGCACTTCTTTTGGCTAAATTCTACATTTATAAATGTAAACTCCAAGATGTTCACCCTAACCTGCAGGCTTTTCTCGCTGTATTAAAAAATAGATATAACATAGAAAAACATTTGTCTGTCTTGAATTATACAGCGAGAAAATTTGAAGAAGATTGGTTCCCTTACCTCCCACTCTTAATAAATATTTCCCCCTCCCCAAATATAAAATACTAAATACATCATTTGCACAACGTTATGTATAAAATCATGTTTAGAAAGTGTTGTCCCACATGTATACTACCCATTATGCTTAGTAACATACTGTGGTCAGTTTGTTCAGCTATTTTCAGCTTAAGTGTGTGTGTGTGCGTGTGTGCGCGCGCGCGCGCGCGCGCGCGCGTGTGTGTGTGTGTGTGTGTGTGTGTGTGTGTGTGTGTGTGTGTGTGTGTGTGTGTGTGTGTGTGTGTGTGTGTGTGTGTGTGTGTGTGTGTGTGTGTGTGTGTGTGTGTGTGTGTGTGTGTGTGTGTGTGTGTGTGTGTGTGTGTGTGTGTGTGTGTGTGTGTGTGTATTCGTGTCAAATTGACGACTTTAAGACTGAAATTCAGCTGAATTTGGCCGTTTTTCGGCTGTGTTTGTAGTACAGTTCAGCCAGTCAGTAGCGCACTTCCGGTTGGATTTCATACAGGAAGCGTTGTTCAGTTACTCTTTAATAAATACTGAAAATATTAACTCATTCCGTACAGTTGTTTTGGAGTTAATCAAGATTAAAATGTGGCCAAATTTAGCCATTTTGGTCATATTTCTGCCAATCGATTTCATATTGAAACGTTCGTATACGAGTAGTATCCTTCAATTTTCCAGCAAATTTCATCAAAATCGGGTGAAAACAAATCCTGAAATGGAATTAATCAGTGAAAATTATGGAAAGCAATTTACATTTGAATAACTTCCTAATTGTTTAACATAATTATCATCAACAAACTCGTTTCACAACTGGTCCAATATAAGGGTTTGATAACCAACAGTTAGTTTTGTGACGTCACTTCCGGTTTGGGCTATTCCGTGAATAGAAATGTAGCTGCAGGTTCCTAGCCAGGGCACTTCCGCTTCGGATTTATACTGGAAATTGAGTTTTTAATGAATACTGAAAATGAATCCATTCGGTCCTGCCGTTATCGAGATATTCAAGATTGAAATTTTGCCAATTACGCGGTTTTTCAGCCTCATTTCATCGAAAATGCGGCGAAATCGTTTAATATTTCCAATTCTCCATAACATTATTGTCTTGCAACTTTTCTGAATTTTTCAGTCAAATCGGACAAAACAAGGGGGAAAAAAAGAAAAAAAGAAGAATGAGTAGAATTTGTCTAAGGACAATAGGACTCTCGTCTATAAGAGGGGAGTCCTAATGATAAGGATGATAAGCATTCTTTGCGCTCAATCTTAGAAAGCCCTGAGCGCTTAATCAGTAAATCAATAAATAATATTAAATAGCAAAACAAATTTAGATATACAAAATTTAGATCAAACGATCAAACACAAGTTGCGCACACACACAAATGCTCGCGCGCGCATACACACACACACACACACACACACATGCGTGCACATGCATGCGCACAATTTATTTTACAAAACATTCTATTTATCAAGCATAGCACACACACACATACACACACAGACGCACACACACATATATATATATATATACACACACACACGCAAATACAAACGCACACACATACATGTACACACGCACGCATGTACACACACACGCATGTACACACACACACACACACACACACACACACACACACACACACACACACACACACACACACACATAAGGCTGAGGAGGAAGATTGAGGAGGAACAACAGTAGAAATGAAATGAAAGACGCAGATTAGAGTCGAAATACAGTGGTTTTAAGAGCAGACTTGAAAGAAGGCAGAGTTTGAGCTTTTATTTGGGTGAAAGAGGCACTTTGTTCCAAGAGGTAGGAGCCCGGAAAGCGAAACAACATTCACCAAGTGTCCTGAGGTGGTAACGAAGAATCTGGAGGATATGAAAGTCAGAGGAGGAAAGTAGTTGTCTAGATGGAGTATATAGATATTCCGAAGATCAGTCAGACCGTTCAGGGATTAATAACACATCAGAGAAAGTTTATAATCATGTTACATAAATGTCTTTATACCTTGGTTGCTGTTTTCTGTATTCTGTGATGGGTAGATAAACAAACCTGGAGCCTCCTTTATGAAGAGGTTTTCAGGCTTAATCCTCTGTGCCTGCGACCTGTGTGCTGCCGTTTTATGTTCTTCTTTTGTATCCCCGATCCCATGTGGAATGACCACTAGATCCAGCAGTACTACAGACCACATCCACATGTGAACAACTCTGCGAAACATGACAGAGAAGCTGGCGCGGTATGAATCACACCAGAAAATCTTTTCCAAAATGTTCGCATACAGAATTAAAAAAACGCAGAAAATGTTTACAACAACAATAACAACAAGAACAAGGACACGAACAACAACAACAGCAACAAAATAATCACCACCCCACCACCACCACTGAGAACACCAAACTCACCATGTGAGCATGCTGTCAGCTCATCCACTGAAAGCCCACCCTGGTATTGGAATTGTGGATTGTTTCTACCTCTGATCACTATTCGGATCAGTGGCTCTGGATTTCCGTCATATGTGAAAATGCTACTTGGGTTTTCAAATGTCTGTAGCAAAAAAAGAAACAAAGAGACATTGATGAAAAAACTTAAGTAACATTACCTGCTGTGTATGAACATTTTATTCATTTTGTAAATTGAGGTATTTTCTACTTACACACAAATGCATGTGCATATTCACGTGTATGTTCACACACCCGCACACACACGTACGCACGCACGCACGCACTCACACACACACGCACGCACGCACGCACGCACACACACACACACACACACACACACTTGTCTAAGATCACTGTAAGTTGGGCAGACGTTAAATTAAAGAACGAACGAACACACACACACACACACACACACACACACACACACACACACACACACACACACACACATTATCTTTGCAGGAATCTGTCACATTGGAGATGTACTGCTACCCTCTTGAATACATAAAGAGGACAGGGAAGTGGAAATAGATCCAACCTACAATGTGTGTATGCATGTGTGCGCGCACGCGCGCGCGCGCGCGTGTGTGTGTGTGTGTGTGTGTGTGTGTGTGTATGTGTGTGTCTGCACAGTTGTGTACATCAGTTGATGTTCATGTGTGTACAATCGTGTACAACAGAGATGCTAGGAGAGAAGGTAGCGAAAATGAACCAAGGTGTTCTTTGGTGGAGGTGGATTAATTTTATTAATGGAGTGTTCCTACCTTTGTTCATTTTCACATTTATTCACATATAATTGCAGCTAATGTTATTTTTAACAATCTGTTTTGTAGTCTAATGGATCTCAAACTCCATCCATATAATTATGGTTGATGGGTATTTGGTCATGGGACATTTGGCTGATGGACATTTCACAGGAAGGACATTCTACCGAAAGAACATTTTACTGACCAAAATTTCAGAGAATGGACATATACTTGTATGAACATTTTGCTCGTCACTTTCTCTCGTTAACCCACTTTGGGATTCGCGTAACGTAGTGGTGTGGGTGAGGGATAACTGGGTGCTGATTGCTAACTGAGTTTCAAAAAGCATTTCAATTGCATTCACGCATTCCTGATCACGCGAGGGATGTACAAGTTACATGTTCATTTGGACAAATGACAACATGCTCATTCAGCTAAGTATGAATTTGGTCAAATGCTTAGTTGAAAAATGTTGTTATGACCTTTTGGCCAAATATCCGTTATGCAAAATGTCTTCAACGAATGTCCGTTCGGTAAAATGTCCAGAATTGTTTTTGGTAAAATGTCCGTTTAGTGAAATGTCCATTCAGAAACAAATATGTCCATTCAGCCAAATGTCCATCAATCAAATGTACGATCAGTCAAATGTCCATTAGCCAAACGTAAATGTCCATGAATCAAATGTACGATCAGTCAAATGTCCATTAGCCAAACGTCTCTTGACAAAACGTCATGAAGCCAAAAAAAAGATGGTCTAATAGTCTTTTTGCTGCTTACTTCTTCAAAAACGGATCCATTTGCGTAGACAGATTTGACGAAAACGATTTGAATGTTGGTGAGCGTCAAAATCAATTCCTTCAAGACAAATGGGATGTGGGCTTCGTTGTCGTCGTTAGTCACCTTTACTTGTACTCTAGTAGCATCTTCATCCTCATTTATAAAGACATAGTCGGCAGTATTTTGACTTTCACCTCTGGGTGTAAAGGTGAAATTAGATCGCTGAAGAATGGCACCCTCTGTACAAACTTCGGCTGAAAAGATCAAACAATTGAAAATTGTTAGATGTATCTCTTTAGCATAGCATTTATTATAGTTTCATGAAACGTTTGAAGAACATGCACACACACCCAGTACATACACACAGGCACGTATGCACAAGCATACACACGCACCACCACCCCACACACCATTACCATCACCACAATCACCACCACTCACCCCACCCAAGAACACAATACATGAATGATCGGCCTGCAATTTGACTGCGACGAAAATGGTGTTTTACGTCCTCTTGGTCTGAATCAGACACGTATGGGACATTTGTAAATTTGACTGTCTAGTGTTCATCTAACCTGAGCAAGAAGACATTCTACAAGAGAATGGTTGTCCTCTTTTGCACCAGATTGAAAGTCCACAATAAAAGCAAACCAGCACTAAGTTAGAACAGAATAGTGAAAAACTGGTGTAGAATGAAGAAAATAATATTGTTCTGAAAATATAATTTAGAAACATAATAGAAATGACTAGAGAGGGCCAATTACTGAGATGATATCCAAATTAATGGATAAAAATAGTATGAATGAAAAATCTCAGTTATTAGCTGAGCTCCATACCCCTAATCTGAAGAACTGAAAAGTTGGTGCATTTGAAATGCAGAATAATTTGCTTTGATGAAACTTTTCTGTTTGATTCTGATGTTCATAAATATAGACATTGGACACAGAGAAATATCAGTTAATTGCTAGCGCCGTTCCTCTGATCTAGAGAACTTAAAAGTTAGAGCATTTGAAACGCAATAGTAAAATGCAAAAAATCTTTTGTGTCCAAATGTCTTTAGACGTGAACATTAGAATCAAACCAGTTCTTCTTCTTCCATTTAGTATCCGCAATCAACAATTTGATTTTTTGATACTGTTTGGTCGAGGTCCGAAGGTCGCACACAGAACAAAAACAAATCAAAACAACCCTAATCTACTGTGACCCAGCCAGCCAAGACCCATTCAGCGGAAGCTCGGCATGATGCTGAATCGGCAGGAACTGGAACCGTTAAGCTAATTTTTAAAAAAAGAGGGTATGTACAATGGCTAGACAGTAGACTGGAACGAGCTGAGTGTGGGCAGACACCGCCTCCTCTGGCAACTTGTTCCAGTCTTTGATGGTCCGAGGGAAAAAAGAGCATCTTCTGTAGTCTGTTCGGCACTGGATGGTGGACAGTTGTTGGGTGTGTCCTATTCTTTGACGGCTTGGTGCTGGGCTCAGTCTGGCGTTGTCGACTGTGACAATGCCGTTCATGATCTTATACAGCATTGTGAACCTAGCCTTCTTCCTGCGGTACTCGAGTGTGGGCCACCCTAACTGCTCAAGCATATCAGACACACTGGAGGTGTTGTGGTAGCGGTTGAGAACGAAGTGAGCCGCCCATCTCTGTATTGCTTCGATTTTCTTCACATTCCTTTGGAGTTAATTTAACTTGGAATTTTGATCCATGTTCTAAAAAAGAGAGAATAAAAACATAAAGAATGCTAGTTTATAATGTTAGTTTTTCCTCCTTGTTAGGGAGGCAATGGAGGAACCCAGCCGAGGACAGCTGTTTATATTCTTGGGGGTCTCATCAGCTCGGCACTGGATGGGATCGTAGTCTACCAAAGTGACCCTCTCTCACCTCAACAAGAAGATCGAGTCACAAAGGGAAGATTTCTTCATGTATATTGGTAAAAGGCTCCAATATTTACATATAGCAAAACCATAAGGAATGAAAACCAAAACAGGAAAGATTTGCTTCTCTCAATATTTCGGCTTTTGCCTTTGAAAAGGGACAGTAGGACAAACAGTAGTGTGTGTGTGTGCCCGTGCGCGTACAGCTGCTTATTGCATTAGAAAAAACAACAACAACCAATAGACTAATTTGGCACAAAACAATAACAATATAAACTAAGACGATTGCTTTTTATAATTTCAGATGTAAAAGAGGAAAACATGTTCATAGCCATGGTGTTTGTTTAGTAGGTCTATTGTTTTGCTCTTTCTTTAAAGGAATCATAAATGAAAATAAAATTATGGCTCTTTCTTTAAAAGAATCATAAATGTATTCTGATTATCCCAATTGTGCTTGAAGCCTATTGTCTTAAAATTATTTTGAACAGTTCTTATCCATCTGTCTTTTTCATCTTTTTTTTAAGTTTGTCGTAAAATAATTTAATGTAACAATTCTTATTTGAGTTAATTACATGGAACCATTATGTTATCACCTGATGTATAATCTTAAACACGATCAGGAATCTGCCTATTTCTCTTAAAGTAGGCAATAGCATCGCTTTTTTATGCACACCTAGAACCTGTCTACACAACTTTGCATGCGTATTTTCAAATGTAAAAGAAATTGATAAGCATGTCGTAAACACTTCATTTATATCCAAATTATCCTGCCAGTTAAATGTTTTTGGAAACCATACTTCAGCGCTAATAAAAACTGGTTGTATCATTCTATTAAACAAATGTGATGTTATATTAGGCTTCATGTCTTGCCCATGTATTGCTTTTCTAATAACATGAATAGCTTTGTTACTTTGTTTTGATAAGTGAGCTTGTGCCAAATGAAACTTTCCACTTGGGTGAAACATTACACCAAGATATTAGTATTGCTCAGCTGTTTCAATAATAGTGTCACCACAGTGAAAGAAAATGTTAGTTTTAGGGGCTGATTTAGTAAACAAAAATCACCACCTTCGTTTGATTAATATTCATCTTTAATCCCATTGTACGCAATATTCATGTAATTTATCTAACTTAGCTTGTAACCCAATCTTTGTGGTTGAGAGCAATGCCAAGTCATCAGCATATAGGAGACATGGTATTTTGTCAGCTGTAGCTATGCATGGTGAGTCTGTATTTCCTATATGAGTATGTGGGTATGTATTATTTGCATGGATGTATAGTTTTAGTATTTTAGTTTGTTCTTAATTGCTTTGCAAAGTGCGATGAGGCTGACTTTAGGCGGGGTATCACACTTTTTAAGTCTACCTTGTTGTTATTATTATTATTATTATTATTATCCCTCGAAGACGGAGTGTGGCTGCCCAGGTGGCGGGGTAATAAAAAACAGTCACACGCGTAATGTTCTCACCCATAGCTGATGCATTTGTACCATAGTGTTCAAGTGTTTTAGCTGTTGGGATGATCCCTGGAGTCTATTAGCCAGGGTATGTTAAGAACAACAAAACATTATTAGAATTCTCCCCTTTAGGGAGAATACTATTGTTATTGTAAGAATTCCTATTCTTCTTCTGCTTTTTTGTTTTCCTCTCCCTTTTTTGTCGGATTTTGATGACATTTTCAGGAAAGTTGCGGGGTATTAAAGGATATCGAAATGTGTAGTATTAAATGATTTTGATGATTTTTCGACGAAATACGCCCGAACAACCGCTAATTCGATTCAATGGATATAATGGATTTATCTTGTATTGCTCTTTCTCTTGCCTTCCTGTCTTATACTGTATTTGCATTAAAATACTTGAAATCACATGCTTGAAATCACATGTCACTAATGTCAGGCCATGTGACTATTCCCTTCTAGCTAATATCGTGTCTTTAATAGTCATGGTGAAGTGACGTTTGGAATAATCCACATCCAAAAAGCGTGCAGTTTTTTTGTATTGTATTCTAAGGGGGAAAAAAGTGGTCAGACCCTAACCTGAGGGCCTGACCAGGATGCTACACCCATGCACACACGCACCTGTTCCGGTAGGTGGTGGAGTTCCGGTAGGTGGTGGAGTTCCGGTAGGTGGTGGAGTTCCGGTAGGTGGTGGGGTTCCGGTTGGTGGTGGGGTTCCGGTAGGTGGTGGAGTTCCAGTGGGTGGTGGAGTTCCGGTTGGTGGTGGAGTTCCAGTAGGTGGTGGAGTTCCAGTAGGTGGTGGAGTTCCGGTAGGTGGTGGAGGTGGTGGAGTTCCAGTAGGGTGGTGGGGTTCCAGTAGGTGGTGGAGTTCCGGTAGGTGGTGGAGTCCTGTAGGTGGTGGAGTTCCGGTAGGGTGGTGGTAGGTTCCGGTAGGTGGTGGAGTTCCTGTAGGTGGTGGAGTTCCTGTAGGTGGTGGAGTTCCTGTAGGTGGTGGAGTTCCTGTAGGTGGTGGAGTTCCTGTGGTGGTGGTTCCTGTAGGTGGTGGAGTTCCTGTAGGTGGTGGAGTTCCTGTAGGTGGTGGTGTTCCTGTAGGTGGTGGAGTTCCTGTAGGTGGTGGGGTTCCTGTAGGTGGTGTGGTGGAGTTCCTGTAGGTGGTGGAGTTCCAGTAGGTGGTGGAGTTCCGGTAGGTGGTGGAGTTCCAGTAGGTGGTGGAGTTCCGGTAGGTGGTGGAGTTCCTGTAGGTGGTGGAGTTCCAGTAGGTGGTGGAGTTCCGTTCCGGTAGGTGGTGGGGTTCCGGTGGTGTTTCCGGTAGGTGGTGGGGTTCCGGTAGGTGGTGGAGTTCCGGTAGGTGGTGGAGTTCCTGTTGGTGGTGGTGTTCCTGTTGGTGGTGGTGTTCCTGTGGGTGGTGGAGTTCCTGTAGGTGGTGGTGTTCCGGTAGGTGGTGGAGTTCCTGTAGGTGGTGGAGTTCCGGTAGGTGGTGGAGTTCCGGTAGGTGGTGGAGTTCCGGTAGGTGGTGGAGTTCCAGTAGGTGGTGGGGTTCCGGTAGGTGGTGGGGTTCCAGTAGGTGGTGGGGTTCCAGTAGGTGGTGGGGTTCCGGTAGGTGGTGGAGTTCCAGTAGGTGGTGGAGTTCCGGTAGGTGGTGGAGTTCCGGTAGGTGGTGGAGTTCCGGTAGGTGGTGGAGTTCCAGTAGGTGGTGGGGTTCCGGTAGGTGGTGGAGTTCCGGTAGGTGGTGGAGTTCCGGTAGGTGGTGGAGTTCCGGTAGGTGGTGGAGTTCCGGTAGGTGGTGGAGTTCCGGTAGGTGGTGGAGTTCCGGTAGGTGGTGGAGTTCCGGTAGGTGGTGGAGTTCCGGTAGGTGGTGGAGTTCCGGTAGGTGGTGGAGTTCCGGTAGGTGGTGGAGTTCCGGTAGGTGGTGGAGTTCCGGTAGGTGGTGGAGTTCCGGTAGGTGGTGGAGTTCCGGTAGGTGGTGGAGTTCCGGTAGGTGGTGGAGTTCCGGTAGGTGGTGGAGTTCCGGTAGGTGGTGGAGTTCCGGTAGGTGGTGGTGTTCCTGTAGGTGGTGGAGTTCCTGTAGGTGGTGGGGTTCCAGTAGGTGGTGGAGTTCCTGTAGGTGGTGGAGTTCCAGTAGGTGGTGGAGTTCCGGTAGGTGGTGGAGTTCCAGTAGGTGGTGGTTCCAGTAGGTGGTGGAGTTCCAGTAGGTGGTGGGGTTCCGGTAGGTGGTGGAGTTCCAGTAGGTGGTGGAGTTCCTGTAGGTGGTGGAGTTCCTGTAGGTGGTGGAGTTCCGGTAGGTGGTGGAGTTCCTGTAGGTGGTGGGGTTCCAGTAGGTGGTGGGGTTCCGGTAGGTGGTGGAGTTCCGGTAGGTGGTGGAGTTCCGGTAGGTGGTGGAGTTCCGGTAGGTGGTGGAGTTCCAGTAGGTGGTGGAGTTCCGGTAGGTGGTGGAGTTCCGGTAGGTGGTGGAGTTCCGGTAGGTGGTGGAGTTCCTGTAGGTGGTGGAGTTCCGGTTCCGGTAGGTGGTGGAGTTCCGGTAGGTGGTGGGGTTCCGGTAGGTGGTGGGGTTCCGGTAGGTGGGTGGTGGTGGTGGAGTCCGGTAGGTGGTGGGGTTCCGGTAGGTGGTGGAGTTCCGGTAGGTGGTGGAGTTCCGGTAGGTGGTGGAGTTCCGGTAGGTGGTGGAGTTCCTGTAGGTGGTGGAGTTCCGGTAGGTGGTGGAGTTCCGGTAGGTGGTGGTTGGTTCCAGTAGGTGGTGGGGTTCCGGTAGGTGGTGGAGTTCCAGTAGGTGGTGGAGTTCCAGTAGGTGGTGGGGTTCCAGTAGGTGGTGGAGTTCCAGTAGGTGGTGGGGTTCCTGTAGGTGGTGGTGTTCCTGTAGGTGGTGGTGTTCCTGTAGGTGGTGGAGTTCCTGTAGGTGGTGGGGTTCCTGTAGGTGGTGGAGTTCCTGTAGGTGGTGGAGTTCCAGTAGGTGGTGGGGTTCCGGTAGGTGGTGGAGTTCCGGTAGGTGGTGGAGTTCCGGTAGGTGGTGGAGTTCCTGTAGGTGGTGGAGTTCCTGTTGGTGGTGGAGTTCCGGTAGGTGGTGGAGTTCCGGTAGGTGGTGGAGTTCCGGTAGGTGGTGGAGTTCCAGTAGGTGGTGGAGTTCCGGTAGGTGGTGGAGTTCCGGTAGGTGGTGGAGTTCCAGTAGGTGGTGGAGTTCCGGTAGGTGGTGGAGTTCCGGTAGGTGGTGGAGTTCCGGTAGGTGGTGGAGTTCCGGTAGGTGGTGGAGTTCCTGTAGGTGGTGGTGTTCCTGTAGGTGGTGGAGTTCCTGTAGGTGGTGGAGTTCCTGTAGGTGGTGGAGTTCCGGTAGGTGGTGGAGTTCCGGTAGGTGGTGGAGTTCCGGTAGGTGGTGGAGTTCCAGTAGGTGGTGGGGTTCCGGTAGGTGGTGGAGTTCCGGTAGGTGGTGGAGTTCCAGTAGGTGGTGGAGTTCCTGTAGGTGGTGGAGTTCCGGTAGGTGGTGGAGTTCCGGTAGGTGGTGGAGTTCCTGTAGGTGGTGGAGTTCCTGTAGGTGGTGGAGTTCCAGTAGGTGGTGGAGTTCCAGTAGGTGGTGGAGTTCCTGTAGGTGGTGGAGTTCCAGTAGGTGGTGGAGTTCCTGTAGGTGGTGGAGTTCCTGTAGGTGGTGGGGTTCCAGTAGGTGGTGGAGTTCCTGTAGGTGGTGGAGTTCCTGTAGGTGGTGGAGTTCCAGTAGGTGGTGGAGTTCCAGTAGTAGGTGGTGGGGTTCCTGTAGGTGGTGGAGTTCCAGTAGGTGGTGGAGTTCCTGTAGGTGGTGGAGTTCCGGTAGGTGGTGGTGTTCCTGTAGGTGGTGGAGTTCCTGTAGGTGGTGGGGTTCCGGTAGGTGGTGGAGTTCCAGTAGGTGGTGGAGTTCCGGTAGGTGGTGGAGTTCCAGTAGGTGGTGGGGTTCCGGTAGGTGGTGGAGTTCCAGTGTAGGTGGTGGTAGTTCCCGGTAGGTGGTGGAGTTCCGGTAGGTGGTGGAGTTCCAGTAGGTGGTGGAGTTCCGGTAGGTGGTGGAGTTCCGGTAGGTGGTGGAGTTCCGGTAGGTGGTGGGGTTCCGGTAGGTGGTGGAGTTCCGGTAGGTGGTGGAGTTCCGGTAGGTGGTGGAGTTCCGGTAGGTGGTGGAGTTCCGGTAGGTGGTGGAGTTCCGGTAGGTGGTGGAGTTCCGGTAGGTGGTGGAGTTCCGGTAGGTGGTGGAGTTCCGGTAGGTGGTGGAGTTCCGGTAGGTGGTGGAGTTCCGGTAGGTGGTGGAGTTCCGGTAGGTGGTGGAGTTCCGGTAGGTGGTGGGGTTCCGGTAGGTGGTGGAGTTCCTGTAGGTGGTGGGGTTCCTGTAGGTGGTGGAGTTCCTGTAGGTGGTGGGGTTCCGGTAGGTGGTGGAGTTCCGGTAGGTGGTGGAGTTCCGGTAGGTGGTGGAGTTCCGGTAGGTGGTGGAGTTCCGGTAGGTGGTGGAGTTCCGGTAGGTGGTGGAGTTCCGGTAGGTGGTGGAGTTCCGGTAGGTGGTGGAGTTCCGGTAGGTGGTGGTGTTCCGGTAGGTGGTGGAGTTCCGTAGGTGGTGGAGTTCCGGTAGGTGGTGGGGTTCCGGTAGGTGGTGGAGTTCCTGTAGGTGGTGGAGTTCCTGTAGGTGGTGGTGTTCCGGTAGGTGGTGGAGTTCCAGTAGGTGGTGGAGTTCCTGTAGGTGGTGGGGTTCCGGTAGGTGGTGGAGTTCCAGTAGGTGGTGGAGTTCCGGTAGGTGGTGGAGTTCCAGTAGGTGGTGGAGTTCCTGTAGGTGGTGGGTTCCGGTAGGTGGTGGAGTTCCGGTAGGTGGTGGAGTTCCGGTAGGTGGTGGAGTTCCTGTAGGTGGTGGGGTTCCGGTAGGTGGTGGTGTTCCAGTTGGTGGTGGTGTTCCGGTAGGTGGTGGAGTTCCTGTAGGGTGGGTAGGTGGTGGGGTTCCAGTGGGTGGTGGGGTTCCGGTAGGTGGAGGTGTTGCAGCTGTTGGAACTGGTGATAAATACACTATCTGGTTTAAACATTTTTTGTTGTCCAGTAACAAAAGATCAGACAATACATAATAATTGAAGCAGCAACAAGCAGTGCTTAAATGTATCCCAACAAATGAAAATACACATAGAGAAAATGTAACTCTATAAAACAGTCACTTTTAGACTATTTTTTAATCAGAGAAGATTTATTATCTTTAGTTAATGATGTGGGTGTCGACCCTGGCTACAGATCAGATAATTCTCTTGTTACTTTAATTCTGAAAAAGATCAGTTCAAAAGAGACAGGCCTTTTTGGAAATTTAATAATAGCTTACTGAAAGGTAAACAGTATGCTTCCGAAATTAAAAAGCTTATTATGAATGTAAAAAGACAAAACGCATTACCTGTTTATAACATGGAAAATTTAAACAATATTTGAAATGAAGATCTTACTTTCCAGATTGATGATCAGTTATTTTTAGAAACCTTCTTGCTGCTTGAAATCAGAGGAAAACCAATTTCTTACTCTACATACAAGAAAAGACTGTTAGGTGAACAGGAGTATGATTTAGAAAAAACAATAAAGAATCTTGAACAAAACCTCTATGAACTTAAAGAAGATGACATTCCTACTTTAGAAAACTTAAAAGCACAACTACAGGAAATTAGAAACCATAAAATCCAAGGAATATCAGTGCGGTCAAGGGTGCGTTGGATAAATGAAGGAGAAAAAGTCAATAAATACTTTTGTAATCTGGAAAACTGGAATTTTTAGACAAATCAATACCATTTCATGAAAGTAATGATAAAGGTGTTATCTCAGATCAAGACAGTATACTTAATGAAGTTGAACAGTTTTATACAGATTTATATACATTTAAGGATATAACTGACATCAATATTCCTGATGAATTTCCAGATGCTTCTGTTTTATCAAATGAAGAAAGTGAGGCAGTAGAAGGACTAATTACTTTTGAAGAAGCTGTCAATGCATTAAAAAAAACATGAAAAACGATAAGAGCCAGGTCCTGATGGATTCACTGTGGAGTTTTAAAAAAATTTCTTTCTGGATATTGGCATGTTTTTGGTACGGACTGTCAATGAGGGGTTTTGTAAAGGACAGTTGTCAGTCACACAAAGGCAAGGTTCCATTACATGTGTTTAGTACGGTCTGTCAATTAAGTTTTTTTTATTTTATAAAGGACAGCTGTCAGTCACACAAAGGCAAGGTTCCATTACATGTATTTGGTACGGTCTGTCAATGAAGGTTTTTGTAAAGGACAGTTGTCAGTCACACAAAGGCAAGGTTCCATTACATGTATTCCCAAGGAAGGGAAACCAAAGAGATTCATTAAAAACTGGTGGCCTATCTCTCTTTTAAGCACTGCATATAAAATTGCCTCAGCATGTATTGCTAACCGCTTAAAAGATGTTTTACCAAATATTGTACATGAGTGTCAAAAAGGATTTTTGAAGGGTCGTTTTATCGGGGAAAATATTCGTTTGCTGTATGATACTTTGTTGTATGTGGAGAAAGAAAATATTCCGGGAATGTTACTATCCATTGATTTTAAAAAGGCGCTGACAGCGTCTCCTGGTCTTTCTTGCTAAAATGTTTGTGCTTCTTTAATTTTGGGCCAGACATGATCCAGTGGATTAAAACGTTTTACTCTAATATTACAACTTGTGTGTCTGTTAATGGCCAATATTCATCTTGGTTTCCAATTGAAAGGGGGGTCAGACAGGGAGATCCATCTTTGCCGTATTTGTACTTAATTTGTGCAGAAATTATTTCACTTATGATTCGTAGAAATATAAACATTAAAGGTATAAAAATAAAAGATAAAGAAAATTTGCTGGCTCAGTTCGCTGATGACACCACTTTATATCTTGATGGGTCTGAAAGATCGTTTAATGAAACCATAAAATTCGAGGGGTGAATGTCAGAACTGCCCATCTGTGCTCTTTATTCCTTTTGAGATAGACCGTTCTGGCAGGCACCCCTCGAAATGTTCTCAGAAAGTTTTCACACATGTCAGGTCTAAATAAATTTTGATAAAACCCAAATCATGTGGATTGGAAGTAGAAAGAACTGTGGTATTCGATATATGAGGGACAACATTTTTGTGTGGGATCCAGGTACTTTTAAAATTTTAGGCGTCAAATTCTTTACTAATACAGACAATATTGTACGTATTAACTATGAAGATAAACTATAGGCAATGAGAAGAATTCTGATATCATGGAAAAAACGACAGATCACCCCTTTTGGTAAAAGAACAGTAATTAAGACCTCAGTGTATTCAAAAATTGTTCATCTCCTTATCAACCTGCCAGATCCCCCTGATGATTTTATTACTACTTTGGAAAAGGAATTATACATCTTTTAATGGAATGGTAACAAAAAGTAAAAGTAAAACATCTGTAATTGAAAAAGAATATGGTACTGGTGGTTTGACAATGCTTAATGTGAAGAATTTTATATCTTCTATGAAAATTAGTTGGTTACAAAGACTTTTAAGTGATGAGTCTGATTGGAAAACTTTTACTGTAAATATGTTTCCTATGCTGGATAATGTTGACAAATTTGGAGCAGAATATGGAAATGTTATTATGCAGACTGTACAGAATCCTTTTTCGAAGGATGTCATACGACACTATAAGAAACTGTGTTTGAAATGTCAACCTACTTCTATTCATGAATTTATGTCTGAGTGTATCCACTATAATGCAAATATTGTAAGAAATAAGAAAGTCATTTTTGTGCGAGAATGGGTTACTCATGACATTCTTTTTGTAAGGCAATTAATAAATGATGAGGGTAATTTTATGTCATATCAGGAATTTTTGACACGGTTTCCAGGTATTAGAACTAAATTTGTTTTGTATGAGGGCATTCTGAATGCTGTTCGTTCTTACGGTCGGAAATTAAATGTTATTGTGACCAACAGGTACAAACTGTTACATCAAAAGAGAGGGAATAAATATGTACAAAATGCTTTAAATAGTAACAATGTTGTACCTACTGCTGTCATTAAATGGAACCATATTTTTGATAACCTCGATTGGAAATGTATATTTTCACACTGTTTTAAGACTTCAGCTGATGTTCAACTAAGATGGTTTCAAACTAGACTCTTACATAGATTACTCCCAACCCAAAGACATTTGTTTCTACGTAAAATTATTGATTCTCCAAATTGCAATTTTTGCAGTCAAGAAGAGCAAACAATTCCTCATATGTTATATGACTGTGTTGATATCAAAAGATTTAGGAATGACTTTGAAAATATGTTAAAAGACAAATATCAGCATTGTCACAACATGGAGATAAGTAAGGAATTAATTTTGTTTGGGGTCAAACAAGATACAAGAACTGATAAAGTTATAGACCTTGCACTTCTTTTGGCTAAATTCTACATTTATAAATGTAAACTCCAAGATGTTCACCCTAACCTGCAGGCTTTTCTCGCTGTATTAAAAAATAGATATAACATAGAAAAACATTTGTCTGTCTTGAATTATACAGCGAGAAAATTTGAAGAAGATTGGTTCCCTTACCTCCCACTCTTAATAAATATTTCCCCCTCCCCAAATATAAAATACTAAATACATCATTTGCACAACGTTATGTATAAAATCATGTTTAGAAAGTGTTGTCCCACATGTATACTACCCATTATGCTTAGTAACATACTGTGGTCAGTTTGTTCAGCTATTTTCAGCTTAAAATGTGTGTGTGTTTTATTAATGCCTCTTTCATGTACAATTCAGTATTGGTAATGATGTTTGTGCACCCCACACAGGGATGGGTGTGTGTGTGTGTGTGTGTGTGTGTGTGTGTGTGTGTGTGTGTGTGTGTGTGTGTGTGTGTGTGTGTGTGTGCGCGTGTGTGTGTGTGTGTGTGTGTGTGTGTGTGTGTGTGTGTGTGTGCGTGTGTGTGTGTGTGTGTGTGTGTGTGTGTGCTGTGAGTGTGTGTGTGTGTGTGTGTGTGTGTGTATTCGTGTCAAATTGACGACTTTAAGACTGAAATTCAGCTGAATTTGGCCGTTTTTCGGCTGTGTTTGTAGTACAGTTCAGCCAGTCAGTAGCGCACTTCCGGTTGGATTTCATACAGGAAGCGTTGTTCAGTTACTCTTTAATAAATACTGAAAATATTAACTCATTCCGTACAGTTGTTTTGGAGTTAATCAAGATTAAAATGTGGCCAAATTTAGCCATTTTGGTCATATTTCTGCCAATCGATTTCATATTGAAACGTTCGTATACGAGTAGTATCCTTCAATTTTCCAGCAAATTTCATCAAAATCGGGTGAAAACAAATCCTGAAATGGAATTAATCAGTGAAAATTATGGAAAGCAATTTACATTTGAATAACTTCCTAATTGTTTAACATAATTATCATCAACAAACTCGTTTCACAACTGGTCCAATATAAGGGTTTGATAACCAACAGTTAGTTTTCTGACGTCACTTCCGGTTTGGGCTATTCCGTGAATAGAAATGTAGCTGCAGGTTCCTAGCCAGGGCACTTCCGCTTCGGATTTATACTGGAAATTGAGTTTTTAATGAATACTGAAAATGAATCCATTCGGTCCTGCCGTTATCGAGATATTCAAGATTGAAATTTTGCCAATTACGCGGTTTTTCAGCCTCATTTCATCGAAAATGCGGCGAAATCGTTTAATATTTCCAATTCTCCATAACATTATTGTCTTGCAACTTTTCTGAATTTTTCAGTCAAATCGGACAAAACAAGGGGGAAAAAAAGAAAAAAAGAAGAATGAGTAGAATTTGTCTAAGGACAATAGGACTCTCCTCTATAAGAGGGGAGTCCTAATGATAAGGATGATAAGCATTCTTTGCGCTCAATCTTAGAAAGCCCTGAGCGCTTAATCAGTAAATCAATAAATAATATTAAATAGCAAAACAAATTTAGATATACAAAATTTAGATCAAACGATCAAACACAAGTTGCGCACACACACAAATGCTCGCGCGCGCATACACACACACACACCACACACACACATGCGTGCACATGCATGCGCACAATTTATTTTACAAAACATTCTATTTATCAAGCATAGCACACACACATACACACACAGACGCACACACACATATATATATATATACACACACACACGCAAATACAAACGCACACACATACATGTACACACGCACGCATGTACACACACACGCATGTACACACACACACACACACACACACACACACACACACACACACACACACACACACACACACACACACACAAGGCTGAGGAGGAAGATTGAGGAGGAACAACAGTAGAAATGAAATGAAAGACGCAGATTAGAGTCGAAATACAGTGGTTTTGAGAGCAGACTTGAAAGAAGGCAGAGTTTGAGCTTTTATTTGGGTGAAAGAGGCACTTTGTTCCAAGAGGTAGGAGCCCGGAAAGCGAAACAACATTCACCAAGTGTCCTGAGGTGGTAACGAAGAATCTGGAGGATATGAAAGTCAGAGGAGGAAAGTAGTTGTCTAGATGGAGTATATAGATATTCCGAAGATCAGTCAGACCGTTCAGGGATTAATAACACATCAGAGAAAGTTTATAATCATGTTACATACATGTCTTTATACTTTGGTTGCTGTTTTCTGTATTCTGTGATGGGTAGATAAACAAACCTGGAGCCTCCTTTATGAAGAGGTTTTCAGGCTTAATCCTCTGTGCCTGCGACCTGTGTGCTGCCGTTTTATGTTCTTCTTTTGTATCCCCGATCCCATGTGGAATGACCACTAGATCCAGCATTACTACAGACCACATCCACATGTGAACAACTCTGCGAAACATGACAGAGAAGCTGGCGCGGTATGAATCACACCAGAAAATCTTTTCCAAAATGTTCGCATACAGAATTTTAAAAACGCAGAAAATGTTTACAACAACAATAACAACAAGAACAAGGACACGAACAACAACAGCAACAAAATCATCACCACCCCACCACCACCACTGAGAACACCAAACTCACCATGTGAGCATGCTGTCAGCTCATCCACTGAAAGCCCACCCTGGTATTGGAATTGTGGATTGTTTCTACCTCTGATCACTATTCGGATCAGTGGCTCTGAATTTCCTTCATATGTGAAAATGCTACTTGGGTTTTCAAATGTCTGTAGCAAAAAAAGAAACAAAGAGACATTGATGAAAAAACCTTAAGTAACATTACCTGCTGTGTATGAACATTTTATTCATTTTGTAATTGAGGTATTTTCTACTTACACACAAATGCATGTGCATATTCACGTGTATGTTCACACACCCGCACACACGCACACACACGTGCGCACGCACGCACGCACGCACGCACACACACACGTACGCACGCATGCACACGCACACGCACACACACACTCACACACACACACACACGCACGCACACACGCACACACACACACACATTGTCTAAGATCACTGTAAGTTGGGCAGACGTTAAATTAAAGAACGAACGAACACACACACACACACACACACACACACACACACACACACACACACACACACATTATCTTTGCAGGAATCTGTCACATTGCAGATGTACTGCTACCCTCTTGAATACAGAAAGAGGACAGGGAAGTGGAAATAGATCCAACCTACAATGTGTGTATGCGTGCGTGCGTGCGTGCGCGCGCGCGCGTGTGTGTGTGTGTGTGTGTGGTGTGTGTGTGTGTATGTGTGTGTGCACAGTTGTGTACATCAGTTGATGTTTATGTGTGTACAGTTGTGTACAACAGAGATGCTAGGAGAGAAGGTAGCGAAAATGAACAAAGGTGTTCTTTGGTGGAGGTGGGTTTATTAATGGAGTGTTCCTACCTTTGTTCATTTTCACATTTATTCATTTATATTGCAGCTAATGTTATTTTTAATAATCTGTTTTGTAATCTAATGGATCTCAAACTCCATCCATATAATTATGGTTGATGGGTATTTGGTCATTGGACATTTGGCTGATGGACATTTCACAGGAAGGACATTCTACCGAAAGAACATTTTACTGACGAAAATTTCACAGAATGGACATATACTTGTATGAACATTTTGCTCGTCACTTTCTCTCGTTAACGCACTTTGGGATTCGTGTAACGTAGTGGTGTGGGTGAGGGATAACTGGGCACTGATTGCTAACTGAGTTTCAAAAAGCATTTCAATTGCATTCACGCATTCCTGATCGCGCGAGGGATGTACAAGTTACATGTTCATTTGGACAAATGACAACATGCTCATTCAGCTAAGTATGAATTTGGTCAAATGTTTAGCTGAAAAATGTTGTTATGACCTTTTGACCAAATATCCGTTATGTAAAATGTCTTCAACGAATGTCCGTTCGGTAAAATGTCCAGAATTCGGGTAAAATGTCCGTTTAGTGAAAATGTCCGATTCAGAAAAAAATATGTCCATTCAGCCAAATGTCCATCAATCAAATGTACGATCAGTCAAATGTCCATTAGCCAAACGTCCATGAATCAAATGTACGATCAGTCAAATGTCCATTAGCCAAACGTCTCTTGACAAAACGTCATGAAGCCAAAAAAAAGATGGTCTAATAGTCTTTTTGCTGCTTACTTCTTCAAAAACGGATCCATTTGCGTAGACAGATTTGACGAAAACGATTTGAATGTTGGTGAGCGTCAAAATCAATTCCTTCAAGACAAATGGGATGTGGGCTTCGTTGTCGTTGTTAGTCACCTTTACTTGTACTCTAGTAGCATCTTCATCCTCATTTATAAAGACATAGTCGGCAGTATTTTGACTTTCACCTCTGGGTGTAAAGGTGAAATTAGATCGCTGAAGAATGGCACCCTCTGTACAAACTTCGGCTGAAAAGATCAAACAATTGAAAATTGTTAGATGTATCTCTTTAGCATAGCATTTATTATAGTTTCATGAAACGTTTGAAGAACAGGCACACACACCCAGTACATACACACAGGCACGTATGCACAAGCATACACACGCACCACCACACCACACACCATTACCATCACCACAATCACCACCACTCACCCCACCCAAGAACACAATACATGAATGATCGGCCTGCAATTTTTGACTGCGACGAAAATGGTGTTTTTACGTCCTCTTGGTCTGAATCAGACACGTATGGGACATTTGTAAATTTGACTGTCTAGTGTTCATCTAACCTGAGCAAGAAGACATTCTACAAGAGAATGGTTGTCCTCTTTGCACCAGATTGAAAGTCCACAATAAAAGCAAACCAGCACTAAGTTAGAACAGAATAGTGAAAAACTGGTGTAGAATGAAGAAAATAATATTGTTCTGAAAATATAATTTAGAAACATAATAGAAATGACTAGAGAGGGCCAACTACTGAGATGATATCCAAATTAATGGATAACAATAGTATGAATGAAAAATCTCAGTTATTAGCTGAGCTCCATACCCCTAATCTGAAGGACTGAAAAGTTGGTGCATTTGAAATGCGGAATAATTTGCTTTGATGAAACTTTTCTG
>CM065702.1:47308386-47313018 GCA_017654935.2 Phymorhynchus buccinoides | reverse complement strand
GTGTGTGTTCGTGTTAGGGCTAAGGTGTGGAATATGCAATCAGACATATAAATGCCTTAATAGAGCGCTTTTGGACTTAACTATTATTTTATGTTGAGCACATAATTATTATTTTATTGCAGTTGCTGACACAAATCCTCCAAATAAGAAACTTAAAGCCACTGTGACCATTGCTGGCTACGAGATCAACGTGTATGAGATTACACCATCGACCACCACAACAGTTACTGTGGAGGAATCTGAGGAATTAGTGCCTGGCTTTTTGACTCCAGTGACTGTAAGTTTTAGTCTGACAGCTAATATGGTACTTATCTTCTGCTATTCAGTACTTCTGTTCATTATAGAATATTCTAAAGATGTTCTAAGTGTATCTTTTTTTGATGAGGGGTTATATTTTGCTACACTCTCAACACAGTTGTCTCATAATTGCACAAAAGACATCCAATTTGTTTTATTTCGATCTGAAAGTATGTTTCCAAGTTCTCTACAATCTCACCTTTTCATTCAATCTTCACTGATTATTATATTTACAAAGTTAATTGGTTAAATTCCATTATTTCTAAGACGTCAAAGATTGAAATCCCAAGAATAGCCCTCACCTGATATATGGGTGCGTATTCTTCAATTTAAATCCATTCACAATTGGTATTTTAAACCAGAGAAAGTGGGGAGATTGAGAGGGGGGGTGGAGTACAAGAAGAAGGATGAGGAGGAGAGAATAAAGGTTAATATAGTGAAAATATTTTACATGTAACAAAGCTAATATAACATACATAAAAATCCTATTAACGATGCAGATAATAGAAAACACTTAAGCATGAAACAATTCCTTCAGAGGTAAAAAACACACAATAGGACTTTGAACAAATTCTATTTTTAAAAATACATGAATGTGTGATTTTCCTGGAAGTTTCTGGAACGGTTGGTAAATAGGCTGACATACCTCTACAGTGGAACAAAATGTGGACATTTGATATTTCACACCGCACACACGTTACAATAGGAGCACATTTTGTTTTTAAATCATTAGGTTTAAGTATTTAAAAAAAAATTAAAAACCAAGAGAAGTTGAAAGTCTGAGGTTAGGCAAATGTCCATGCTTAGACACAAAAACATCTTCAAAACTCATATGTTGGTTATCAAGTAACATGTATCCATCGTTTTCTTGCTTCTTTTGAAAATGCTTCCAGCAGGCATTCTGCAAAAGATTATAACCCTGTTTCAGTGATAAAGGGAATTTAAATGACATGCTTCATTTGTATGATTTTTGCATAACTAGCCAGTTTATCGACAGTTTCATTGAAGTATATCCCACAGTGTGAAGGTTCCCCAAGAAATGTTGCATTGCTACCCCTTAAAATAAGTAAATGTATCAAAATGATTAATTTGGTAATTATCAAATCTGGCCTCATTTTAGCATTTGAATTACTTAAGGCATACAAAACTGACTTTGAATCAAGAAAATTTGATTTACAGTTTAAAGAAAATCAAATAAATGATTCATATGTTTCATATTTAATTGTTTTCATACTAGAGATATTTGTTGCCTGCTTAGGGAATTCATCATCTGATCGTCAATTAATGTCATTACTTTCACTTTAAGAACTGCATAACAAATATTTAGCAAGGCAAGTTGATGACAATCTTCTAAAGGAAGAACTCCTACCTCCCTTTATGTAGCCGTGTGTGTGTATGTATGTGTGTATGTCTGTGTCTGTCTGTGTATGTCTGTGTCTGTGTGTTATGTGAATCATTCATAAACCTTTTCATTAGTTGAGGAGGCTATAATTTAGTATGTTCATAAATTGAAGGTATGCTTGGCAACACTATACAACAGTCTGTTTTGTCAAGAAAAACGTTTATTTTCCTCATGGCCCAAGGCATTTATTCATTGCTTTTTATTGTTTGCTGGATGTACAGGAAGTGGATGAGGAGTATCCTGTTGAAGATCTGGTCAGGGTTATTCTCATAGTTGACACAGAACCTGGATTGAGAAAGGTCAAGGCATGTGAGGAAGGTACACCAGGTAAGACTTAGGACAGTAGGTTCCCCATCTATTGAAATGTAAAGACAGGAAGTTTTACTGTTCAATTGGAATAATTGTCGTACTGTTTTGATAATTATTCAACAATTTGAATGTCTGTGCCTTTTTGGTATATAGGCTTTAGAAGCGAACATTTATGTGAATAGGAATACGAATACGGATGTTTTATTAAGGGCAAAATGCATAAGCTACAATAGCTTCTTTGCACCATGCCCTTTCTCTCTGACACTCACACCATGCACAAGCAAAGGAAATTTAATATTAAAAAAACTACAGCAATCATCAATACAAGCAAATGAAAAAGATGCAAATTGAGCACACGTGCATGATTGGCCTGCAATTTGACTTTCCAGTGGATGCCAAATTGAGCAAGAAGACATTCTACAAGAGAATGGTGTCTTCTTTGCACCAAATCGAAAATCCACAATAAAAGCAAACCAGCACAAAGTTAAACCAGAAATAGTAAAAATCATATGAAAATCTTATGTAAAATGAACAAAATAATAATGTTCTGATATTTTAATTTCAAAAACCTAATAGACATGACTAGAGAGGACCAACTACTGAGATGATATCCAAATTAAGGATAAAAATAGTAGTATGTCAAGGTGGAGGCCTAAACGTTGGAAGCCATCCTAGGGATCTGCCAGTCAGGATGTCCTCTAAGAGGAAGGATGTAGTTAAAAAAATAAATCCAATAGACCACCGATCACCATCAGATGGTGAGCGTGCAGGACAGTTGAGTCAAGTAATACAGGAACAGATAACAGCCGCACAGCCAGACTTCCCACTCCACACAACTCTGTAGGACTGAAAAGTTGTTGCATATGACATACCGAATTGATGCAACTTTTCTGTCTAATGTCTGAATTTGTGAAGCTCAGAAACAAAACCAGTTAACGTTAACTTTATGAAATGTTCTGTGTTCCTTTTAAAAAAGAATTATTATTAATAGTTTTTTTCATATGTTTCTGAGGTTCACAAATACAGACATTGGACACAGAAAAGTTTTATCAAAGCAAACTATTCTGCATTTCAAATGCACTAACTTTTCAGTCCTTCAGAGTAGGGGTACGGAGCTCAGCTATTCACTGAGATTTTTCTTTCATACTATGTATATATATATATACTTGTACAAATGTTATTAATATGTTTAATATTGAAAAATGCATGTTGATGGATGGGTGTGTGAGAGAATGAAGGAATTGTGGAGTGGAAGGATGAGAGAGGGAAATAAAATATGTTATAACAGAAAACACAAAAAGTGCATGTCCTTGCCTTTAGCTTTGTGGCAAATTTTCCGGTAAATGTTTGGCTGCATCAGTATTTGACAGTATTATGTCTCTATTCATTTTGGAACTCATTAGTGTTTGGTTGTATAATGTCATTATTCCGAAAAACGCATGTTGTTGTCTAAGATGAATCTGCTAATTTTCTCTTCTTTTTTGTTGTTGGCTATTGTTCACAAATTAGTGTCTGTTTCGCTAATTGCGTCAATGACATTCTAGCCTGTTCAGTGATTGTCAAATAGTGATCAGCCCTTTTCCAGATATTTACTATTGCTAGGTGAAAATGAATGAGAAAACCAGCTTATGGAATGTTTGTAGACAGCCCTATTTTACGTCCACATGATACAGCTTGAAACAGGTGTTTACTAAATCTTTTATATCATCAGGTACAGAGGCAACAACAGCACTTCCAACAGGTAAATCTAAAATTAGTGTGGTTAATTGTATGAGTATGTGCTGCCAATTCAGCAATTTACCAATTATATACTAGTTATACTTTTATTTGTTTATAGCAAGAGGGATGTCATTTTGGTACTTAATAGATTAACAACAACAATAACAATAACCAAGTGACCATCTTCCTATTGTCATTACATTTGAAACTATGAGACCTGAAACAATGTGACGCATGAAAAAGTTCCAAAATATTGTTACAAATTTGCAAACTGGAATAAATTATCGCACTTATTACGTTCATTTTATGTAGATATAGAAACTATTAACAATCAAGATGTAGATACATTATTATATGATCGATTTCAAAACGCTATAATTTCTGTTGCTAATGAATCGATTCCTACTATAACATCTGTAAAATCAAAGGAACATTTGGGTAATGTCTGGTGGAATGAGACTTGCAAAAATGCTAAACGAGAGAAAAAGAACAAAACAAGAGAGTATAAAAGAGAGAAAGATCCTAAAGAAAAGGCTAAAAAAAACTTATTGAAAAGAAAAGAGCAAAAAACAAACAAAATAGAATAAACGTGCAAGCAAAATGGCAGTTTTTGTGAAAAATGAGGTGTCAAATTTTAAAGATATTCAAAAAGTTTGGACGCAATTAAAAACAATGAAAAGTGGGGTTAACCTACCACATTGTCCAGTTAAATTAAACAACTCTGAATTGTCAACAGAAAAAAGAAAACATCGTGAAAGTGAAAAAAAAGACATTTATAATAATCCAAAACCTGCAGAAGATCATTATGTAAATGCTCCTATTACACTAGAGGAAGCTAAAGAGTGTCTCAATAATTTAAAGAAAAAGACAGCAGTGGGCTTAGACGGCATTTCCAATGAAATGTT
>CM065702.1:47295886-47303386 GCA_017654935.2 Phymorhynchus buccinoides | reverse complement strand
TGGCTAATGGACATTTGACTGATCGTACATTTGATTGATGGACATTTGGCTGAATGGACATATTTTTTTCTAATCGGACATTTTCACTAAACGGACATTTTACCGAACGGACATTCGTCGAACAGACATTTTACATAACGGATATTTGGTCAAAAGGTCATAACAACATTGTTCAGCTAAACATTTGACCAAATTCATACTTAGCTGAATGAGCATGTTGTCATTTGGCCAAATGAACATGTAACTTGTACATCCCTCGCGCGATCAGGAATGCGTGAATGCAATTGAAATGCTTTTTGAAACTCAGTTAGCAATCAGTGCCCAGTTATCCCTCACCCACACCACTACGTTACACGAATCCCAAAGTACGTTAACGAGAGAAAGTGACGAGCAAAATGTTCATACAAGTATATGTCCATTCTGTGAAATTTTCGTCAGTAAAATGTTCTTTCGGTAGAATGTCCTTCCTGTCAAATGTCCAATGACCAAATACCCATCAACCATAATTATATGGATGGAGTTTGAGATCCATTAGATTACAAAACAGATTATTAAAAATAACATTAGCTGCAATATAAATGAATAAATGTGAAAATGAACAAAGGTAGGAACACTCCATTAATAAACCCACCTCCACCAAAGAACACCTTTGTTCATTTTCGCTACCTTCTCTCCTAGCATCTCTGTTGTACACAACTGTACACACATAAACATCAACTGATGTACACAACTGTACACACACACATACACACACACACAAACACACACACACACACACACACACACACACACACACACACACACACACACACACGCGCGCGCGCGCGCATGCACGCACGCATACACACATTGTAGGTTGGATCTATTTCCACTTTCCTGTCCTCTCTGTATTCAAGAGGGTAGCAGTACATCTGCAATGTGACAGATTCCTGCAAAGACAATGTGTGTGTGTGTGTGTGTGTGTGTGTGTGTGTGTGTGTGTTCGTTCGTTCTTTAATTTAACGTCTGCCCAACTTACAGTGATCTTAGACAATGTGTGTGTGCGTGTGCGTGCGTGCGTGCGTGTGTGTATGTGTGAGTGTGCGTGTGCGTGTGCGTGTGCATGCGTGCGTACGTGTGTGTGCGCGTGCGTGCGTGCGTGCGTGCGCACGTGTGTGCGTGTGTGCGGGTGTGTGAACATACACGTGAATATGCACATGCATTTGTGTGTAAGTAGAAAATACCTCAATTACAAAATAAAGAAAATGTTCATACACAGCAGGTAATGTTACTTAAGGTTTTTTTCATCAATGTCTCTTTGTTTCTTTTTTTGTTACAGACTTTTGAAAACCCAAGTAGCATTTTCACATATGAAGGAAATTCAGAGCCACTGATCCGAATAGTGATCAGAGGTAGAAACAATCCACAATTCCAATACCAGGGTGGGCTTTCAGTGGATGAGCTGACAGCATGCTCACATGGTGAGTTTGGTGTTCTCAGTGGTGGTGGCGGGGTGGTGATGATTTTGTTGCTGTTGTTGTTCGTGTCCTTGTTCTTGTTGTTATTGTTGTTGTAAACATTTTCTGCGTTTTTTAAATTCTGTATGCGAACATTTTGGAAAAGATTTTCTGGTGTGATTCATACCGCGCCAGCTTCTCTGTCATGTTTCGCAGAGTTGTTCACATGTGGATGTGGTCTGTAGTACTGCTGGATCTAGTGGTCATTCCACATGGGATCGGGGATACAAAAGAAGAACATAAAACGGCAGCACACAGGTCGCAGGCACAGAGGATTAAGCCTGAAAACCTCTTCATAAAGGAGGCTCCAGGTTTGTTTATCTACCCATCACAGAATACAGAAAACAGCAACCAAGGTATAAAGACATGTATGTAACATGATTATAAACTTTCTCTGATGTGTTATTAATCCCTGAACGGTCTGACTGATCTTCGGAATATCTATATACTCCATCTAGACAACTACTTTCCTCCTCTGACTTTCATATCCTCCAGATTCTTCGTTACCACCTCAGGACACTTGGTGAATGTTGTTTCGCTTTCCGGGCTCCTACCTCTTGGAACAAAGTGCCTCTTTCACCCAAATAAAAGCTCAAACTCTGCCTTCTTTCAAGTCTGCTCTCAAAACCACTGTATTTCGACTCTAATCTGCGTCTTTCATTTCATTTCTACTGTTGTTCCTCCTCAATCTTCCTCCTCAGCCTTATGTGTGTGTGTGTGTGTGTGTGTGTGTGTGTGTGTGTGTGTGTGTGTGTGTGTGTGTGTGTGTGTGTGTGTGTGTGTGTACATGCGTGTGTGTGTACATGCGTGCGTGTGTACATGTATGTGTGTGCATTTGTATTTGCGTGTGTGTGTGTATATATATATATATGTGTGTGTGCGTCTGTGTGTGTATGTGTGTGTGCTATGCTTGATAAATAGAATGTTTTGTAAAATAAATTGTGCGCATGCATGTGCACGCATGTGTGTGTGGTGTGTGTGTGTGTATGCGCGCGCGAGCATTTGTGTGTGTGCGCAACTTGTGTTTGATCGTTTGATCTAAATTTTGTATATCTAAATTTGTTTTGCTATTTAATATTATTTATTGATTTACTGATTAAGCGCTCAGGGCTTTCTAAGATTGAGCGCAAAGAATGCTTATCATCCTTATCATTAGGACTCCCCTCTTATAGAGGAGAGTCCTATTGTCCTTAGACAAATTCTACTCATTCTTCTTTTTTTCTTTTTCTCCCCCTTGTTTTGTCCGATTTGACTGAAAAATTCAGAAAAGTTGCAAGACCATAATGTTATGGAGAATTGGAAATATTAAACGATTTCGCCGCATTTTCGATGAAATGAGGCTGAAAAACCGCGTAATTGGCAAAATTTCAATCTTGAATATCTCGATAACGGCAGGACCGAATGGATTAATTTTCAGTATTCATTAAAAACTCAATTTCCAGTATAAATCCGAAGCGGAAGTGCCCTGGCTAGGAACCTGCAGCTACATTTGTATTCACGGAATAGCCCAAACCGGAAGTGACGTCAGAAAACTAACTGTTGGTTATCAAACCCTTATATTGGACCAGTTGTGAAACGAGTTTGTTGATGATAATTATGTTAAACAATTTGGAAGTTATTCAAATGTAAATTGCTTTCCATAATTTTCACTGATTAATTCCATTTCAGGATTTGTTTTCACCCGATTTTGATGAAATTTGCTGGAAAATTGAAGGATACTACTCGTATACGAACGTTTCAATATGAAATCGATTGGCAGAAATATGACCAAAATGGCTAAATTTGGCCACATTTTAATCTTGATTAACTCCAAAACAACTGCACGGAATGAGTTAATATTTTCAGTATTTATTAAAGAGTAACTGAACAACGCTTCCTGTATGAAATCCAACCGGAAGTGCGCTACTGACTGGCTGAACTGTACTACAAACACAGCCGAAAAACGGCCAAATTCAGCTGAATTTCAGTCTCAAAGTCGTCAATTTGACACGAATACACACACACACACACACACACACACACACACACACACACACACACACACACACACACACACACATACACACACACACACACACACACACACACACACACACACACACACACACACACACACACACACACACACACACACACGCGCACACACGCGCACGCACACACACGCACACACACGCACACACACACACACACACACACACACACACACACACACACACACACCCCTCCCATCCCTGTGTGGGGTGCACAAACATCATTACCAATACTGAATTGTACATGAAAGAGGCATTAATAAAACAATAAAATGTATGCATTTTAAGCTGAAAATAGCTGAACAAACTGACCACAGTATGTTACTAAGCATAATGGGTAGTATACATGTGGGACAACACTTTCTAAACATGATTTTATACATAACGTTGTGCAAATGATGTATTTAGTATTTTATATTTGGGGAGGGGGAAATATTTATTAAGAGTGGGAGGTAAGGGAACCAATCTTCTTCAAATTTTCTCGCTGTATAATTCAAGACAGACAAATGTTTTTCTATGTTATATCTATTTTTTAATACAGCGAGAAAAGCCTGCAGGTTAGGGTGAACATCTTGGAGTTTACATTTATAAATGTAGAATTTAGCCAAAAGAAGTGCAAGGTCTATAACTTTATCAGTTCTTGTATCTTGTTTGACCCCAAACAAAATTAATTCCTTACTTATCTCCATGTTGTGACAATGCTGATATTTGTCTTTTAACATATTTTCAAAGTCATTCCTAAATCTTTTGATATCAACACAGTCATATAACATATGAGGAATTGTTTGCTCTTCTTGACTGCAAAAATTGCAATTTGGAGAATCAATAATTTTACGTAGAAACAAATGTCTTTGGGTTGGGAGTAATCTATGTAAGAGTCTAGTTTGAAACCATCTTAGTTGAACATCAGCTGAAGTCTTAAAACAGTGTGAAAATATACATTTCCAATCGAGGTTATCAAAAATATGGTTCCATTTAATGACAGCAGTAGGTACAACATTGTTACTATTTAAAGCATTTTGTACATATTTATTCCCTCTCTTTTGATGTAACAGTTTGTACCTGTTGGTCACAATAACATTTAATTTCCGACCGTAAGAACGAACAGCATTCAGAATGCCCTCATACAAAACAAATTTAGTTCTAATACCTGGAAACCGTGTCAAAAATTCCTGATATGACATAAAATTACCCTCATCATTTATTAATTGCCTTACAAAAAGAATGTCATGAGTAACCCATTCTCGCACAAAAATGACTTTCTTATTTCTTACAATATTTGCATTATAGTGGATACACTCAGACATAAATTCATGAATAGAAGTAGGTTGACATTTCAAACACAGTTTCTTATAGTGTCGTACGACATCCTTCCAAAAAGGATTCTGTACAGTCTGCATAATAACATTTCCATATTCTGCTCCAAATTTGTCAACATTATCCAGCATAGGAAACATATTTACAGTAAAAGTTTTCCAATCAGACTCATCACTTAAAAGTCTTTGTAACCAACTAATTTTCATAGAAGATATAAAATTCTTCACATTAAGCATTCTCAAACCACCAGTACCATATTCTTTTTCAATTACAGATTTTTTACTTTTACTTTTTGTTACCATTCCATTAAAAGATGTATAATTCCTTTTCCAAAGCAGTAATAAAATCGTCAGGGGGATCTGGCAGGTTGATAAGGAGATGAACAATTTTTGAAAACACTGAGGTCTTAATTACTGTTATTTTACCAAAAGGGGTGATCTGTCGTTTTTTCCATGATATCAGAATTCTTCTCATTGCCTATAGTTTATCTTCATAGTTAATACGTACAATATTGTCTGTATTAGTAAAGAATTTGACGCCTAAAATTTTAAAAGTACCTGGATCCCACACAAAAATGTTGTCCCTCATATATCGAATACCACAGTTCTTTCTACTTCCAATCCACATGATTTGGGTTTTATCAAAATTTATTTAGACCTGACATGTGTGAAAACTTTCTGAGAACATTTCGAGGGGTGCCTGCCAGAACGGTCTATCTCAAAAGGAATAAAGAGCACAGATGGGCAGTTCTGGCATTCACCCCTCGAATTTTATGGTTTCATTAAACGATCTTTCAGACCCATCAAGATATAAAGTGGTGTCATCAGCGAACTGAGCCAGCAAATTTTCTTTATCTTTTATTTTTATACCTTTAATGTTTATATTTCTACGAATCATAAGTGAAATAATTTCTGCACAAATTAAGTACAAATACGGCAAAGATGGATCTCCCTGTCTGACCCCCCTTTCAATTGGAAACCAAGATGAATATTGGCCATTAACAGACACACAAGTTGTAATATTAGAGTAAAACGTTTTAATCCACTGGATCATGTCTGGCCCAAAATTAAAGAAGCACAAACATTTTAGCAAGAAAGACCAGGAGACGCTGTCAGCGCCTTTTTAAAATCAATGGATAGTAACATTCCCGGAATATTTTCTTTCTCCACATACAACAAAGTATCATACAGCAAACGAATATTTTCCCCGATAAAACGACCCTTCAAACATCCTTTTTGACACTCATGTACAATATTTGGTAAAACATCTTTTAAGCGGTTAGCAATACATGCTGAGGCAATTTTATATGCAGTGCTTAAAAGAGAGATAGGCCACCAGTTTTTAATGAATCTCTTTGGTTTCCCTTCTTTGGGAATACATGTAATGGAACCTTGCCTTTGTGTGACTGACAACTGTCCTTTACAAAAACCTTCATTGACAGACCGTACCAAATACATGTAATGGAACCTTGCCTTTGTGTGACTGACAGCTGTCCTTTATAAAATAAAAAAAACTTAATTGACAGACCGTACTAAACACATGTAATGGAACCTTGCCTTTGTGTGACTGACAACTGTCCTTTACAAAACCCCTCATTGACAGTCCGTACCAAAAACATGCCAATATCCAGAAAGAATTTTTTTTAAATCTCCACAGTGAATCCATCAGGACCTGGCTCTTATCGTTTTTCATGTTTTTTTTAATGCATTGACAGCTTCTTCAAAAGTAATTAGTCCTTCTACTGCCTCACTTTCTTCATTTGATAAAACAGAAGCATCTGGAAATTCATCAGGAATATTGATGTCAGTTATATCCTTAAATGTATATAAATCTGTATAAAACTGTTCAACTTCATTAAGTATACTGTCTTGATCTGAGATAACACCTTTATCATTACTTTCATGAAATGGTATTGATTTGTCTAAAAATTCCAGTTTTCCAGATTACAAAAGTATTTATTGACTTTTTCTCCTTCATTTATCCAACGCACCCTTGACCGCACTGATATTCCTTGGATTTTATGGTTTCTAATTTCCTGTAGTTGTGCTTTTAAGTTTTCTAAAGTAGGAATGTGATCTTCTTTAAGTTCATAGAGGTTTTGTTCAAGATTCTTTATTGTTTTTTCTAAATCATACTCCTGTTCACCTAACAGTCTTTTCTTGTATGTAGAGTAAGAAATTGGTTTTCCTCTGATTTCAAGCAGCAAGAAGGTTTCTAAAAATAACTGATCATCAATCTGGAAAGTAAGATCTTCATTTCAAATATTGTTTAAATTTTCCATGTTATAAACAGGTAATGCGTTTTGTCTTTTTACATTCATAATAAGCTTTTTAATTTTGGAAACATACTGTTTACCTTTCAGTAAGCTATTATTAAATTTCCAAAAAGGCCTGTCTCTTTTGAACTGATCTTTTTCAGAATTAAAGTAACAAGAGAATTATCTGATCTGTAGCCAGGGTCGACACCCACATCATTAACTAAAGATAATAAATCTTCTCTGATAAAAAAAAATAGTCTAAAAGTGACTGTTTTATAGAGTTACATTTTCTCTATGTGTATTTTCATTTGTTGCGATACATTTAAGCACTGCTTGTTGCTGCTTCAATTATTATGTATTGTCTGATCTTTTGTTACTGGACAACAAAAATTGTTTAAAC
>CM065702.1:47275890-47295386 GCA_017654935.2 Phymorhynchus buccinoides | reverse complement strand
TCCCCCCCGGTAGTGTGGGGTTACGGTAGGTGGTGGAGGTTTCCTGGTAGTGGTGGGGGGGCCGCGGTGGTGGGGGTGGTTTGGGGGCGGATTCCTCATTGTGGTGGTGGTGGAGGCGGTGTGGCGGTTGGGGGGGTTCCGGTAGGTGGGGGGGCGGTGGTTGGTTTGTTTTTCTTGTTCATGGTTCAGTGGGTGGTGGGGTCAGGTAGGTGGGGTTTGTGTGGACTTAGGTTTGGTGGATAGGAGTGCCGGTTTTAGGTCTTGTTTGGAGTAGTGCCGGTAGGTGGTGGGGTTCCCGTGAGGTGGGTGGTCGGTGGTTCCGGTAGGTGAGAGGTGTGTTGCAGCTGTTGGAAAAAATGGTGATCATACACTATCTGGTTTATTTTTCTTAAACATTTTTTTTGTTTGTCCAGTAACAAAAGATCAGACAATACATAATAATTGAAAGCCAGCAACAAGCAGTGCTTAAATGTATCCCAACAAATGAAAAACACATTAGAGAAAATGTAACTCTATAAAACTGTCACTTTTACTTTTAGACTATTTTTTTAATCATGAGACCGATTCCGATTATCTTTAGTTAAGGATGTGGGTTGTCGACCCTGGTACAGATCAGATAATCTCCTTGTTACTTTTAATTCTTGAAAAAAGATCAGGTCAAAAGAGGACAGGCCCCGTTCTTGGAAAATTTAATAATAGCTTACGAAATGTTAAAACAGTATGCTTCCGAAATTTTTAAAAAGCTTATTATGAATGTAAAAAGACAAAACGCCATACCTGTTTTAAACATGGGAAAATGTAAACAAATTTGAAATGAAGATCTTACTTTCCAGATTGATGATCAGTTATTTTTAGAAACCTTAGTGCCTGCTGCTTGAAATCAGAGAAAAACAATTTCTTACTCTACATACAAGAAAGACCTGTTAGGGACAGGAGTATGATTTAGAAAAAAACAATAAAGAAATCTTGAACAAAACCTATATGAACGTAAAGAAGAAATGAATTCCTACTTAGAAAAATTAAAAGCACAAACTACAGGAAAATTATTAGGGAAACCATAAAACTCCAAGGAATATCAGTGTGGGTCAAGGTCGTGCGTTGGATAAAATGAAGGAGAAAAGTCAAATACAGTACGTTTGTAATCTTTTTTATGAAAAAAACTGGAATTTTTAGACAAATCAATACCATTTCATGGAAAGTAATGATAAAGGTGTTTGTTAGTTCTCAGATCAAGACAGTAACTTAATGAAGTTGAAAGGTTTATCAGATTTATATACATTAAGGTATAACTGACATCAATATTTATGATGAATTTTCCAGATGCTTCTGTTTTATAAATGGAAGAAGAAAAGTGAGGGCCAACGTAGAAGGGACTAATTACTTGAAGAAGCTGTCCAAATCGCAATGAAAAAAAAACATGAAAAACGATACTAAGAGCCAGGTTACTGATGAGTCACTGTGGAGTTTAAAAAAAATTTCTTTCTGGATATTGGATGTTTTTGGTACGGACTGTCAATGAGGGGTTTGTAAGGACCGTTTTGTCGTCACACAAAGTGCAAGGGTCCATTACATGAGTTTAGTAACGGTTCTGTCAATTTTAAGGCGTTTTTTTTTTTATTTTATAAAGGACAGCTGTCAGTCACACAAAGGCAAGGTTCCATACATGTATTTGGTACGGGTCTGTCAATGAAGGTTTTCGTAAAGGACAGTTGTCAGTCAACTACAAAAGGGCAAGGTTCCAGTACATGTATTCCCAAGGAAGGGAAACCAAGAGATTCATTAAAAACTGGGTGGCCTATCTCTCTTTTAAGAAACTGCATATAAAATTGCCACCTCAGCATGTATTGCTAACCGCTTAAAGATGTTTTACCAATAATATTGTACATGAGGTCAAAAAGGATTTTTGATAGGTGCTCGTTTTATCGGGGAAAATATTCGTTTGCTGTATGATACTTTGTTGTATGTGGCGAAAGAAAAATATTCCGGGGAATGTTACTATCCATTGATTTTAAAAAAGGCGGCACGCTGACAGCGTCTCTCTGGTCTTTTCTTGCTTAAAATGTTTGTGATTCTTTATTTTGGCAGACAATGTCCAGTGGATTTAAACGTTTTACATAATTTACAACTTGTGGTCTGTTAAGGGCCATATATTCATTTTGGTTTCCAATTGAAAGGGGGGTCAGACAGGGAGATCCATCTTGCCGTATTTGTACTTAAATTTGGCAGAAATATTTCACTTATGATTCGTAGAAAATATAAACATTTAAAGGATAAAAAAACTAAAAGATAAAGAAAATTGGTGGCTCAGTTCGCTGATGACACCACTTATATCTTGATGGGTCTTGAAAAGATCGTTTAATGAAACCATAAAAGTCGAGGGGTGAATGTCAGAAATCTGCCCATCTTTGCTCTTTATTCCTTTTGAGATAGGACCGTTCTGGCAGGCACCTCGACATGTTCTAGAGAAGTTTTCACCCACAGTCGGTCTAAATAAATTCTTGCTTATTAAAACCCAAATCCATGTGGATTGGAAGCCTAGAAAGAACTGGGTATTCGATATATGAGGGTACAACCCCCCCCCACAAAAAATTTTTTTTTTTTTGTGTGGGATCCCAGGTACTTTTTTAAAATTTAGGCGTTCAAATCTTACGGAATACAGGACAATATTGTACGTATTTATAACTCATGAATGATAAACTATAGGCAATACAAATGAGAAAGGAATTTTCGGATTGATTACGTATCATGGAAAAAAAAAACAAAAAGAAAAAAAAAAAAAATAACACAAGAAAAAAATACGACAGCAGATTCACCCTTGTCACTCTTTGGCGTTTTTTTAAAATAACAGTAATTAAGACCTTAGTATTTTCAAAAAATGTTCATCTCCTTATCAACCTGCCAGATCCCCCCGACGACTTTATTACTGCTTTGGAAAAAGAATTATACATCTTTTTATGGAATGGTAAAAAAAGTAAAATTAAAAAATCTGTAATTGAAAAAGAATATGGTACTGGTGGTTTGACAATGCTTAATGTGAAGAATTTTATATCTTCTATGAAAATTAGTTGGTTACAAAGACTTTTAAGTGATGAGTCTGATTGGAAAACTTTTACTGTAAATATGTTTCCTATACTGAATAATGTTGACAAATTTGGAGCAGAATATGGAAATGTTATTATGCAGACTGTACAGAATCCTTTTTCGAAGCGAAATGTGTCATACGAACACTATAAGAAACTGGTCCTGTTTGTAATAGTCAACCTACTATATATTCATGAATTTATGTCTGAGTTGTATCCACTATAATGCAAATATTGTCATCCTCAAGAAAGTCATTTTTGTGCGAGAATGGGTTACTCATGACATTCTTTTTGTAAGGCAATTAATAAATGATGAGGGTAATTTTATGTCATATCAGGAATTTTTGACACGGTTTCCAGGTATTAGAACTAAATTTGTTTTGTATGAGGGCATTCTGAATGCTGTTCGTTCTTACGGTCGGAAATTAAATGTTATTGTGACCAACAGGTACAAACTGTTACATCAAAAGAGAGGGAATAAATATGTACAAAATGCTTTAAATAGTAACAATGTTGTACCTACTGCTGTCATTAAATGGAACCATATTTTTGATAACCTCGATTGGAAATGTATATTTTCACACTGTTTTAAGACTTCAGCTGATGTTCAACTAAGATGGTTTCAAACTAGACTCTTACATAGATTACTCCCAACCCAAAGACATTTGTTTCTACGTAAAATTATTGATTCTCCAAATTGCAATTTTTGCAGTCAAGAAGAGCAAACAATTCCTCATATGTTATATGACTGTGTTGATATCAAAAGATTTAGGAATGACTTTGAAAATATGTTAAAAGACAAATATCAGCATTGTCACAACATGGAGATAAGTAAGGAATTAATTTTGTTTGGGGTCAAACAAGATACAAGAACTGATAAAGTTATAGACCTTGCACTTCTTTTGGCTAAATTCTACATTTATAAATGTAAACTCCAAGATGTTCACCCTAACCTGCAGGCTTTTCTCGCTGTATTAAAAAATAGATATAACATAGAAAAACATTTGTCTGTCTTGAATTATACAGCGAGAAAATTTGAAGAAGATTGGTTCCCTTACCTCCCACTCTTAATAAATATTTCCCCCTCCCCAAATATAAAATACTAAATACATCATTTGCACAACGTTATGTATAAAATCATGTTTAGAAAGTGTTGTCCCACATGTATACTACCCATTATGCTTAGTAACATACTGTGGTCAGTTTGTTCAGCTATTTTCAGCTTAAGTGTGTGTGTGTGCGTGTGTGTGCGCGCGCGTGCGCGCGCGCGCGCGCGTGTGTGTGTGTGTGTGTGTGTTGTGTGTGTGTGTGTGTGTGTGTGTGTGTGTGTGAGTGTGTGTGTGTGTGTGTGTGTTGTGTATGTTGTGTGTGTGTGTGTGTGTGTGGTGTGTGTGTGTGTGTGTGTGTGTGTGTGTGTGTGTTGTGTGTGGTGTGTGTGTCAAATGTGTATTCGTGTCAAATTGACGACTTTCCCTTAAGACTGAAATTCAGCTGAATTTGGCCGTTTTTCGGCTGTGTTTGTAGTACAGTTCAGCCAGTCAGTAGCGCACTTCCGGTTGGATTTCATACAGGAAGCGTTGTTCAGTTACTCTTTAATAAATACTGAAAATATTAACTCATTCCGTACAGTTGTTTTGGAGTTAATCAAGATTAAAATGTGGCCAAATTTAGCCATTTTGGTCATATTTCTGCCAATCGATTTCATATTGAAACGTTCGTATACGAGTAGTATCCTTCAATTTTCCAGCAAATTTCATCAAAATCGGGTGAAAACAAATCCTGAAATGGAATTAATCAGTGAAAATTATGGAAAGCAATTTACATTTGAATAACTTCCTAATTGTTTAACATAATTATCATCAACAAACTCGTTTCACAACTGGTCCAATATAAGGGTTTGATAACCAAACAGTTAGTTTTCTGACGTCACTTCCGGTTTGGGCTATTCCGTGAATAGAAATGTAGCTGCAGGTTCCTAGCCAGGGCACTTCCGCTTCGGATTTATACTGGAAATTGAGTTTTTAATGAATACTGAAAATGAATCCATTCGGTCCTGCCGTTATCGAGATATTCAAGATTGAAATTTTGCCAATTACGCGGTTTTTCAGCCTCATTTCATCGAAAATTCGGCGAAATCGTTTAATATTTCCAATTCTCCATAACATTATTGTCTTGCAACTTTTCTGAATTTTTCAGTCAAATCGGACAAAACAAGGGGGAAAAAAAGAAAAAAAGAAGAATGAGTAGAATTTGTCTAAGGACAATAGGACTCTCCTCTATAAGAGGGGAGTCCTAATGATAAGGATGATAAGCATTCTTTGCGCTCAATCTTAGAAAGCCCTGAGCGCTTAATCAGTAAATCAATAAATAATATTAAATAGCAAAACAAATTTAGATATACAAAATTTAGATCAAACGATCAAACACAAGTTGCGCACACACACAAATGCTCGCGCGCGCATACACACACACACACACCACACACACATGCGTGCACATGCATGCGCACAATTTATTTTACAAAACATTCTATTTATCAAGCATAGCACACACACATACACACACAGACGCACACACACACATATATATATATATACACACACACACGCAAATACAAACGCACACACATACATGTACACACGCACGCATGTACACACACACAAGCATGTACACACACACACACACACACACACACACACACACACACACACACACACACACACACACACACATAAGGCTGAGGAGGAAGATTGAGGAGGAACAACAGTAGAAATGAAATGAAAGACGCAGATTAGAGTCGAAATACAGTGGTTTTAAGAGCAGACTTGAAAGAAGGCAGAGTTTGAGCTTTTATTTGGGTGAAAGAGGCACTTTGTTCCAAGAGGTAGGAGCCCGGAAAGCGAAACAACATTCACCAAGTGTCCTGAGGTGGTAACGAAGAATCTGGAGGATATGAAAGTCAGAGGAGGAAAGTAGTTGTCTAGATGGAGTATATAGATATTCCGAAGATCAGTCAGACCGTTCAGGGATTAATAACACATCAGAGAAAGTTTATAATCATGTTACATAAATGTCTTTATACCTTGGTTGCTGTTTTCTGTATTCTGTGATGGGTAGATAAACAAACCTGGAGCCTCCTTTATGAAGAGGTTTTCAGGCTTAATCCTCTGTGCCTGCGACCTGTGTGCTGCCGTTTTATGTTCTTCTTTTGTATCCCCGATCCCATGTGGAATGACCACTAGATCCAGCAGTACTACAGACCACATCCACATGTGAACAACTCTGCGAAACATGACAGAGAAGCTGGCGCGGTATGAATCACACCAGAAAATCTTTTCCAAAATGTTCGCATACAGAATTAAAAAAACGCAGAAAATGTTTACAACAACAATAACAACAAGAACAAGGACACGAACAACAACAACAGCAACAAAATAATCACCACCCCACCACCACCACTGAGAACACCAAACTCACCATGTGAGCATGCTGTCAGCTCATCCACTGAAAGCCCACCCTGGTATTGGAATTGTGGATTGTTTCTACCTCTGATCACTATTCGGATCAGTGGCTCTGGATTTCCGTCATATGTGAAAATGCTACTTGGGTTTTCAAATGTCTGTAGCAAAAAAAGAAACAAAGAGACATTGATGAAAAAACTTAAGTAACATTACCTGCTGTGTATGAACATTTTATTCATTTTGTAAATTGAGGTATTTTCTACTTACACACAAATGCATGTGCATATTCACGTGTATGTTCACACACCCGCACACACACGTACGCACGCACGCACACTCACACACACGCACGCACGCACGCACGCACGCACGCACACACACACACACACTTGTCTAAGATCACTGTAAGTTGGGCAGACGTTAAATTAAAGAACGAACGAACGAACACACACACACACACACACACACACACACACACACACACACACACACACACACACACACACACATTATCTTTGCAGGAATCTGTCACATTGGAGATGTACTGCTACCCTCTTGAATACATAAAGAGGACAGGGAAGTGGAAATAGATCCAACCTACAATGTGTGTATGCGGTGTGTGTGCGCGCACGCGCGCGCGCGCGCGTGTGTCTGTGTGTGTGTGTGTGTGTGTGTGTGTGTGTGTTGTCTGCACAGTTGTGTACATCAGTTGATGTTCATGTGTGTACAATCGTGTACAACAGAGATGCTAGGAGAGAAGGTAGCGAAAATGAACCAAGGTGTTCTTTGGTGGAGGTGGATTAATTTTATTAATGGAGTGTTCCTACCTTTGTTCATTTTCACATTTATTCACATATAATTGCAGCTAATGTTATTTTTAACAATCTGTTTTGTAGTCTAATGGATCTCAAACTCCATCCATATAATTATGGTTGATGGGTATTTGGTCATTGGACATTTGGCTGATGGACATTTCACAGGAAGGACATTCTACCGAAAGAACATTTTACTGACCAAAATTTCAGAGAATGGACATATACTTGTATGAACATTTTGCTCGTCACTTTCTCTCGTTAACCCACTTTGGGATTCGCGTAACGTAGTGGTGTGGGTGAGGGATAACTGGGTGCTGATTGCTAACTGAGTTTCAAAAAGCATTTCAATTGCATTCACGCATTCCTGATCACGCGAGGGATGTACAAGTTACATGTTCATTTGGACAAATGACAACATGCTCATTCAGCTAAGTATGAATTTGGTCAAATGCTTAGTTGAAAAATGTTGTTATGACCTTTTGGCCAAATATCCGTTATGCAAAATGTCTTCAACGAATGTCCGTTCGGTAAAATGTCCAGAATTGGTTTTGGTAAAATGTCCGTTTAGTGAAATGTCCATTCAGAAACAAATATGTCCATTCAGCCAAATGTCCATCAATCAAATGTACGATCAGTCAAATGTCCATTAGCCAAACGTAAATGTCCATGAATCAAATGTACGATCAGTCAAATGTCCATTAGCCAAACGTCTCTTGACAAAACGTCATGAAGCCAAAAAAAAGATGGTCTAATAGTCTTTTTGCTGCTTACTTCTTCAAAAACGGATCCATTTGCGTAGACAGATTTGACGAAAACGATTTGAATGTTGGTGAGCGTCAAAATCAATTCCTTCAAGACAAATGGGATGTGGGCTTCGTTGTCGTCGTTAGTCACCTTTACTTGTACTCTAGTAGCATCTTCATCCTCATTTATAAAGACATAGTCGGCAGTATTTTGACTTTCACCTCTGGGTGTAAAGGTGAAATTAGATCGCTGAAGAATGGCACCCTCTGTACAAACTTCGGCTGAAAAGATCAAACAATTGAAAATTGTTAGATGTATCTCTTTAGCATAGCATTTATTATAGTTTCATGAAACGTTTGAAGAACATGCACACACACCCAGTACATACACACAGGCACGTATGCACAAGCATACACACGCACCACCACCCCACACACCATTACCATCACCACAATCACCACCACTCACCCCACCCAAGAACACAATACATGAATGATCGGCCTGCAATTTGACTGCGACGAAAATGGTGTTTTACGTCCTCTTGGTCTGAATCAGACACGTATGGGACATTTGTAAATTTGACTGTCTAGTGTTCATCTAACCTGAGCAAGAAGACATTCTACAAGAGAATGGTTGTCCTCTTTGCACCAGATTGAAAGTCCACAATAAAAGCAAACCAGCACTAAGTTAGAACAGAATAGTGAAAAACTGGTGTAGAATGAAGAAAATAATATTGTTCTGAAAATATAATTTAGAAACATAATAGAAATGACTAGAGAGGGCCAATTACTGAGATGATATCCAAATTAATGGATAACAATAGTATGAATGAAAAATCTCAGTTATTAGCTGAGCTCCATACCCCTAATCTGAAGAACTGAAAAGTTGGTGCATTTGAAATGCAGAATAATTTGCTTTGATGAAACTTTTCTGTTTGATTCTGATGTTCATAAATATAGACATTGGACACAGAGAAATATCAGTTAATTGCTAGCGCCGTTCCTCTGATCTAGAGAACTTAAAAGTTAGAGCATTTGAAACGCAATAGTAAAATGCAAAAAATCTTTTGTGTCCAAATGTCTTTAGACGTGAACATTAGAATCAAACCAGTTCTTCTTCTTCCATTTAGTATCCGCAATCAACAATTTGATTTTTAATACTGTTTGGTCGAGGTCCGAAGGTCGCACACAGAACAAAAACAAATCAAAACAACCCTAATCTACTGTGACCCAGCCAGCCAAGACCCATTCAGCGGAAGCTCGGCATGATGCTGAATCGGCAGGAACTGGAACCGTTAAGCTAATTTTTAAAAAAGAGGGTATGTACAATGGCTAGACAGTAGACTGGAACGAGCTGAGTGTAGCGCAGACACCGCCTCCTCTGGCAACTTGTTCCAGTCTTTGATGGTCCGAGGGAAAAAAGAGCATCTTCTGTAGTCTGTTCGGCACTGGATGGTGGACAGTTGTTGGGTGTGTCCTATTCTTTGACGGCTTGGTGCTGGGCTCAGTCTGGCGTTGTCGACTGTGACAATGCCGTTCATGATCTTATACAGCATTGTGAACCTAGCCTTCTTCCTGCGGTACTCGAGTGTGGGCCACCCTAACTGCTCAAGCATATCAGACACACTGGAGGTGTTGTGGTAGCGGTTGAGAACGAAGTGAGCCGCCCTTCTCTGTATTGCTTCGATTTTCTTCACATTCCTTTGGAGTTAATTTAACTTGGAATTTTGATCCATGTTCTAAAAAAGAGAGAATAAAAACATAAGAATGCTAGTTTATAATGTTTTTCCTCCTTGTTCGGGAGGCAATGGAAGAACCCAGCCCGAGGACAGCTGTTTATATTCTTGGGGGTCTCATCAGCTCGGCACTGGATGGGATCGTAGTCTACCAAAATGACCCTCTCTCACCTCAACAAGAAGATTGAGTCACAAAGGGAAGATTTCTTCATGTATATTGGTAAAAGGCTCCAATATTTACATATAGCAAAACCATAAGGAATGAAAACCAAAACAGGAAAGATTTGCTTCTCCCAATATTTCGGCTTTTGCCTTTGAAAAGGGACAGTAGGACAAACAGTAGTGTGTGTGTGTGTGTGTGCCCGTGCGCGTACAGCTGCTTATTGCATTAGAAAAAACAACAACAACCAATAGACTAATTTGGCACAAAACAATAACAATATAAAAACTAAGACGATTGCTTTTTATAATTTCAGATGTAAAAGAGGAAAAAATTAAAAACATGTTCATAGCCATGGTGTTTGTTTAGTATGGTCTATTGTTTTTAGCTCTTTCTTTAAAGGAATCATAAATGAAAATAAAATTATTGCTCTTTCTTTAAAAGAATCATAAATGTATTCTGATTATCCCAATTGTGCTTGAAGCCTATTGTCTTAAAATTATTTTTGAACAGTTCTTATCCATCTGTCTTTATCATATTCTCTTTTATAAGTTTGTCGTAAAATAATTTAATGTAACAATTCTTATTTGAGTTAATTACATGGAACCAGTATGTTATCACCTGATGTATAATCTTAAACACGATCAGGAATCTGCCTATTTCTCTTAAAGTAGGCAATAGCATCGCTTTTTCATGCACACCTAGAACCTGTCTACACAACTTTGCATGCGTATTTTCAAATGTAAAAGAAATTGATAAGCATGTCGTAAACACTTCATTTATATCCAAATTATCCTGCCAGTTAAATGTTTTTGGAAACCATACTTCAGCGCTAATTAAAACTGGTTGTATCATTCTATTAAACAAATGTGATGTTATATTAGGCTTCATGTCTTGCCCATGTATTGCTTTTCTAATAACATGAATAGCTTTGTTACTTTGTTTTGATAAGTGAGCTTGTGCCAAATGAAACTTTCCACTTGGGTGAAACATTACCCCAAGATATTAGTATTGCTCAGCTGTTTCAATAATAGTGTCACCACAATGAAAGAAAATGTTAGTTTTAGGGGCTGATTTAGTAAACAAAAATCACCACCTTCGTTTGATTAATATTCATCTTTAATCCCAATTGTACGCAATATTCATGTAATTTATCTAACTTAGCTTGTAACCCAATCTTTGTGGTTGAGAGCAATGCCAAGTCATCAGCATATAGGAGACATGGTATTTTGTCAGCTGTAGCTATGCATGGTGAGTCTGTATTTCCTATATGAGTATGTGGGTATGTATTATTTGCATGGATGCATAGTTTTAGTATCTTAGTTTGTTCATTAATTGCCTTTGTAACAAAGTGCGATGAGGCTGACTTTAGGCGGGGTATCACACTATATAAGTCTACCTTGTTGTTATTATTATTATTTTGTGCCTTCCCAGGTCGAGAGGACGTACAAACACAATATTATATTATTATTATATTCTTATTATCCCCCGAAGACGGAGTGTGGCTGCCCACGTGGCGGGGTAATATGGCTAAAAAAAACAGCTCACACACGTAATGTTCTCACCCATAGCTGATGCATTTGTACCATAGTGTTCAAGTGCTTTTAGCTGTTGGGATGATCCCTGGAGTCTATTAGCCAGGGTATGTTAAGAACAACAAAACATTATTAGAATTCTCCCCTTTAGGGAGAATACTATTGTTATTGTAAGAATTCCTATTCTTCTTCTTCTGCTTTTTTGTTTTCCTCTCCCTTTTTTGTCCGATTTTGATGACATTTTCGGGAATATCGAAATGTGTAGTATTAAATGATTTTGATGATTTTTCGACGAAATACGCCCGAACAACCGCTAATTCGATTCAATGGATATAATGGATTTATCTTGTATTGCTCTTACTCTTGCCTTCCTGTCTTATACTGTATTTGCATTAAAATACTTGAAATCACATGCTTGAAATCACATGTCACTAATGTCAGGCCATGTGACTATTCCCTTCTAGCTAATATACGTGTCTTTAATCAGTCATGGTGAAAGTGAACGTTTGCGCAATAATCCACATCCAAAAAAAGCGTTGCAGTTTTTGTGTATTAGCTATTCTAACGCGGGGAAAAAATGTGCAGACCCTAACCTGCACGCCGGCACTATCAAATAGGAGCACTGACCAGCGGATCGCAATAACACCCATGCACACAAGCACCAGCTGTCGAGCTAGGTAGGTAAGGAGTTCGAGTAGGTAGGGGAAGAGTTCACGGCTTAGGTAGGTGGCAGTGTAACGGTATGCGTGGCTAGGCGGCTTACCGCGTAGGTGGGTGGAGTTATAACATCAAGTGTGGGGGTGAAAGTTCCTGCGTTGTGGATGGGACCGTATCCAGTAAGGAGGTCGGAGCTTACAAGTGAAGTTGGTGGAGTTCGGTAGGTGGTGCGAGATGACGGATAGCGTGGCGGCTGAGAGTATGAAGTGCCCGGTAGGTGGTGGTGTTCCTGTTGGTGGTGGAGTGCCTGTAGGTGGTGGAGGCCGGGGTAGTGGGGGGTTCCGGTAGGGGAGGAGTTCCGATAGGTGGTGGCTTTCCTGTAGGGGTGGAAGTTCCAGTGGGTGGTGGGGTTCCTGTAGGTGGTGGAGTTTCCTGGTAGGTGGTGGAGTTCCAGTGGGTGGTGGAGTTCCGGTAGGTGGTGGGGTTCCGGTAGAGTGGTGGAGTTCTGTAGGTTGGTGGGTTCCGGAAGGTGGTGAGTTCCAGGGGTGGTGGAGAGTCCTGTAGGTTGTGGAGTTCCGGAGCTGGTGGGGTTCCGGTAGTGTGGTGGGGTTCCGGTAGGTGGTGGGGGTTCGGTAGGTGGTGGGGTTCCGGGTAGGTGGGGAGTTCCTGTAGGTGGTGGGGTTCCGGTAGGTGGTGGGGTCCGGTGGGGCTGGAGTTCCTGTAGTGGAGGTGTTCCGTAGGTGGTGGGGTTCGGTAGGTGGTTGGGGTTCCGGTAGGTGGTGAGTGCCAAGTAGGGGGGAGTTCCGGTTGGTTGGTGGTGGGGTTCCGGTAGGTGGTGGGTTCCCGTAGGTGGTGGGGTTAGGTAGGTGGTGGGGGTCCAGTAGGGTGGTGGAGTTCCAGAGGTGGTGGGGTTCCGGTAGGTGGTGGAGTTCCAGGGGTGGTGGGTTCCTGAGGTGGTGGGGTTCCAGTAGGTGTGTGGAGGTGGGTAGGGGTGGAGTTCCGTAGGTGGTAGGTGTGCGGTAGGTGGTGGTTCCCGTAGGTGGGGAGTGCCAGTAGGTGGTGGAGTTCCAGTAGGTTGGTGAGGGCCAGTAGTGGTGGAGTGCCGGTAGGTGTGAGGCGTAGGTGGTGGAGGCCAGAGGGTGGAGTGCGGTATGGTGAGTGCCGTAGGGGTTGGAAGTGCCATAGGGTGGGGGTCCTTAGTGGTGGGTTCCTGTGGGTGGGGAGCGGAGGTGGTTGGTGTGGTTCCTCGGTGGTGGAGTTCCAGTGGTGCTGGAGTGCCGGTTATGGGCGTGGTAGTTCGGGAGTGGGTTGGGTTCCGGAGGTGTGGAGTCCGGGTGCTGGGGTTCCTTGAGTGGTGTGTTTGGTCAGCGTAGGGGTGGGAGGGTCACGATAGTTGGGGGGTTCGTAGGTTTGTGCACCTGAGCACAAGATACTTAGTGAGCAGTTTCGACCTCCTGCGTTCCTGTGGGTGGTGGGTAGTTTCGGTGGTGGTTTGGGTTCGGGTGTACGTGGTGGAGTTCGTGTAGTGTGGTGGGTTCTGGTAGGTGGTGTGGTTCCGGGAGGTGTGGTGGATTCCGGGTGGTTGGATTTTCATGGGGTTGGTGGTGTCGGAGGTGGTGCGTGACCACGCGCTATCGGTAGCAGAGAGGACCTCGCGCCGCGGCTTCTCTCATCACAACTCTTTATCGTGCCCTCCCCCCGCCCTCCTCCACTGGGCTCCCGACCCACGCCCTGCCTCGCTCCACGCAATGTCCACCTTCTCTTTTTTTTTTTCTACACCCAGCGCACTGTCGACTTGTCTGTGGTGTCAGGTGCCCCGCCCTTCTCCCCACCGCCCATCATGCGCTCCGGTGGTGTTTCGACGGTTGTGGTGCGTGGGGTACTGGAGGTGATGGTAGTCTCCTGTAGGTGTGGAGTTCCAGTAGGGGGTGAGAAGGTGCCGGATAGGTGGTGGGGTTCCCGGTAGCGTGAGGAGGAGTGACAGTGGGTATGAGTGAGAGTTCGGTAGGTGGGGGGTTCCGGTAGGTGTGGAGTTACAGTGGGTTGGCTGGGTAGGCGGGAGCGTTTACTGTAGAGTGAAAGTGGGATAGTGTCCTGTAGGTGGGTGGTTGTTCAGTAGGTGGTCGGGTTCCCGACTGTAGGTGGTGGAGTTCCAGTGTGTGGTGCGAGTTCCGGTAGGTGGGGAGTTCCGGTAGGTGGTGGAGTCCGTAGTGGGTGGGTCCAGTGGGTGGTGGAGTTCCGGTAGGTGGTGGAGTGCAACGTGCCGACGCGACCGGTGGAGTTCCAGTAGGTGGTGGAGTTACGGTAGGTCGGTGGTGGTTCCTGTAGGTGGTGGGAGTTCCGGTATGTGAGTGGAGTTCCGGTAGGTTGGTGGAGTTCCGGTAGGAGGTGGGTTTCCCGGCTAGGTGGTGAAGTTCCGGGAGGTGGGGGTGTTCGGTAGTGGTGGAGTTCCGTAGGTGTGGAGTTCCGGTATGGTGCGTGGGGTTCCGGTAGGTGGTGGGGAGTTCCGGTAGGAGGGGAGGTTCCGGTAAGGTGGTGGTGGAGTGTCCGGTAGGAGGTGGGGTTCCGGTGGTACGTTGGTGGACTAGTTCCGGTAGGTGGGTGGGTTCCGAGTAGGTGGTGGAGTCATGTAGGTGGTGGATAGTCCGGTAGTGGTGGGGTTCCGGTAGGTGGGGAGTTCCGGTAGGTGGTGGAGTTACGGGTAGAGGGGGGTTCCGGTATGGGGGTTCCGTAGGAGGCTGGGGTTCAGGTAGGTGGTGGAGTTCCGGTAGGTAGGTGGGGTTCCGGTAGGTAGGTGGTAGTTACGGTAGGGGTGGGGTTACGGTAGGTGGTGTGGAAAGTTCCTGTAGGTGGTGGAGTTACGGTAGGTGGTGGGGTTCCGGTAGGTGGTGGAGTTCCGGTAGGTGGTGGGGTTCGTAGGTGGTGGGTTCCCGGTAGTGGTGGAGTTCCAGGAGGTGTTGGAGCCTTAGTGCCAGGTAGGTGGGTGGGTTTCCGCGTAAAGGTGGAGGAGCTGCCAGTAGGTGTGGCGTTCTGTAGGTGGGGACGTTCCCGGTAGGTGGTTGGCGTTTACTCTAGGTTGGTTGGAGTCCTGTAAGGTGTGGGGTTCCTGTAGGTGTCGGGGTCCGGTATGTGGTGGGGTTCAGTGGGTGGGGGGCTCCGGTAGGTGGTGATGGACGATAGTGCCGGGTAGGTGGTGGAGTGCACGGTAGGTGGTGGGGTTCCAGGGGGTGGTTGGGGTTCCGGAGTGGAGGTGTTGCGCTGTTGGAACTGGTGAATAAATACACTATCTGGTTAAACATTTTTTGTTGTCCTCAAAGTAACAAAAGAATCAGACAATTACATAATAATGAAGCAGCAACAAGCGAGTGCTAAGTGTATCCCAAACAAATGAAAATACACATAGAGAAACATGTAACTCTATAAAAACGTCACTTTTGACTATTTTTTTTTATTAGAGAAGTTTATTATCTGTAGTTAATGATGTGGGTGTCGACCCTGGATACGATCAGATAATTCTCTGTTACTTAATTCTGAACAAAGATCAGTTGAAAGAGACAGGCCTTTTGGAAATTTAAATAGCTTATGAAGGAAACAGATGTTTCCGGAAATTAAAAAGCTAGTATGAATGTTAAAAAGACAAAACGCATTACCTGTTTATAACATGGAACATTAAACAATATTTGAAATGAAGATCTTTACTTACAGATTGATTGATCAGTATTTTAGAAACCTTCTTGCTGCTTGAAATCAGAGGAAAACCCAATTTATTACTCTACCATACAAGAAAAGGACGTTAGGTGAACAGGAGTAGATTTAGAAAAAACAATTAAAGAATCTTGAACAAAACCTCTTATGAACTTAAAGAAGATGACATTCCTACTTTAGAAAACTTAAAAGGCACAACTACAGACAAATTAGAAACCATAAAATCCAAGGAATATCAGCTGGTCAGGGGTGCGTTGGAATAAATGAAGGAGGGAAAAACGCAATAAATACTTTTGTAATATGGAAAACTGGAATTTTTAGCAAATCAATACCCATGTCATAGAAAGTAATGATAAGGTGTTATCTCAGATCAAGACAGTATACTTAATGGAAGGTGAACAGTTTTATTACAGCATTTCATACATTTAAGGTAACTGACTCAAATATTCCTGAGAATTTCCAGATGCTTCTGTTTTACAAATGAAGAAAGTGAGGCAGTATGAAGGACTAATACTTTTGAAGAAGCTGTAAATGCATTAAAAAAGCAATGAAAAACGATAAGAGGCCAGGTCCTGAGGATTTCAACTGTGGAGGAGATTTAAAAAATTTCTTTCTGGAATGGCATGTGTTGGTACGGGACTGCAATAGGGGTTGTTGTAAAGGATCAGAGTCAGTAACACAAATGCAAGGTTCCATACATGTGTTTAGTCCGGTCTGTCAATTAAGTTTATTTATTTTATAAAGGAACAGCTGTCAGTCACACCAAAGTACGGTCGGTCAATGGAAGGTTTTGTAAAAGGACAGTTGTCATCACACAAAAGGCAGGTTCCATTAATTGTATCCCAAAGAAGGGAAACCAAAGAGATCATAAAAAACTGGGGCCTATCTCTATTTAAGCACTGCAATAAAAGGCCTCAGCATGTATTGTAAACCGCCTAAAAGATGGTTTTACCAAATATTGTACATGAGTGTCAAAAAGATCTTTGAAGGGTCGTTTATCGGGGAAAATATTCGTTTGCTGTAATACTTTGTTGTATGTGGAGAAAGAACAAATATTCCGTTGATTTAAAAAGCGCTGACAGCGTATCCAGGTCTTTTCTGCTAAAATTGTTTGTGCTTCTTTAATTTGGGCAGACTGATCCAGTGGATTAAAACGTTTTAACCAATATTACAACTTGGGTGTCTGTTTAGATAGGCCAATATTCATCTTGGTTTACAATTGAAAGGGGGGTCAGACAGGGAGATCATCTTTGCCGTATTTTTACTAATTTTGTGCGAAAATTATTTCACTATGATTCGTATAAATATAAACATTAAAGGTATAAAAATACAAGATAAAGAAAAAATGCTTGCTCAGTCGTGATGACACCACTTTATTCTTGAGGTGTCTGAAAGATCGTTTAATGAAACCATTAAAATTCGAGGGGTGAATCCCAGAACTGCCCCTCCGTACGCTTTATTCATTTTGAGATAGACCGTTTATGGCAGGGCACCCATCGAAACCTGTTCCTCAGAAAGTTTGCAACAGTCAGGTCTAAATAATTTTGATAAAACCCAAACATGTGGATTGAAGTAGAAAGAACTTGGTATTCGATTATGAGGGGACAAAATTTTTGTGTGGGACCAGAGTATTTTTAAAAATTTTAGGCGTCAAATTCTTTACTAATACAGACAATAGTGTACGTAATTAACTATGAAGATAAACTATAGCAATGGAGAAGAATTCTGATATCATGGAACGAAAAAACGACAAGATCACCCCTTTGGTTTTAAAAGAACAGTAATTAAGACTCAGTGTATTCAAAAATTGTTCATCTCTTATAAACCTGCCAAGATCCCCTGATTGATTTTATTACTGCTTTGGAAAAAGGAATTCACATCTTTAATGGAATGGTAACAAAAAGTAAAAGTAAAAACATCTGAATGAAAAAGAAAGATATGGTACTGGTGGTTGACAATGCTTAATGTGAAGGAATTTTATATCTCTATGAAAATAGTTGGTTACAAAGACTTGTAAGTGATGAGTCTGTATTTGGAAAAACTTTACTGTAAATATGTTCCATGCTGGATAATGTTGGAACAAATTTGGAGCGAATATGAAATGATTATGCAGACTTTACAGAATCCTTTCCGAAGGATGTCATACGACACTATAAGAACTGTGTTTGAAATGTTCAACCTACTTATATCATTGAATTTATTGTCGGAGGTATCCACCTATAATGCAATATTGTAATAAATAAGAAAGTCATTTTGTGCCCCCGAGAATGGGTTTACTTCATGACAGGTTTGTAAGGCAATTAATAAATGATGAGGGTAATTTTATGTCATATCAGGGAATTTTTGACACGGTTGAGGGTATTCGAACCTAAATTTGTTTTGTATGAGGGGCATTCTGAATGCTGTTCGTTCTTACGGTCGGAAATAAATGTTATTGTGACCAACAGGTACAAACTGTTACATCAAAAGAGAGTGAATAATATGTCAAAAGCTTTAACTAGTGAAACAATTGTTGTACACATACTGCTGTCATAAAGGAACATATTTTGATAAACCTCGATTGAAATGTATATTTTCACACTGTTTGAGACCTTCAGCTGATGTTCAACTAAGATGGTTCAACTAGACTCTTACATAGATTACTCCCAACCCAAAGAATTTGTTTCTACGTAAAATTATTGATTCTGACCAATGCAATTTTGCACGCAAGAAGAGCAAACAATTCCTACATCTGTATATGACTGGTTGATATCAATATAGAATTAGGAGATGACTTTGAAAATATGTTAAAAGACAAATATCAGCATTGTCACAACATGGAGATAAGTAAGGAATTAATTTTGTTGGGGTCAAACACGATACAAGAAACTGATAAAGTTATAGACTGCCTTCTTTGGATACATTCTACATTTATAAATGTAAACTCCAAGATGTTCACCCTAACCTGCAGGCTTTCTCGTGTATTAAAAAAATAGAATAACATAGAAAAAACATTTGTCTGTCTGAAATTATACAGCGAGAAAATTTGAAGAAGATGGTTCCTTCCTCCCATCTTAATAAAATGATTTCCCCTCCCCAAATATAAAATACTAAATACACATTTGCACAACGTTATGTATAAAATCATGTTTAGAAAGTGTTTGTCCCACATATACTACCCATTATGCTTAGTAACCAATGTGGTCAGTTTGTTCAGCTATTTCAGCTTAAAATTGCATACATTTTATTGTTTATTAAGCCTCTTTCATTACCAATCAGGTATGTTAATGATGTTTGTGTACCCCACACAGGGATGGGAGCGGGTGTAGTTGGTGTGCTGTGTGGTGGATGTGTGTGGTTGTGTGTGTGTGTGTGTGTTTGTGTTGTGTGTGGTGTGTGTGGGCATGCGCGCGCGCGCGCGCGCGGTGGGTGGTGTTGTGTGTGTGTGTGTGCGGGCGTGGGCGGCGTCGTGCGTAATGTGTGTGTGTGTGTGTGTGTGTGTGAGTTGGAGTGTGTGTGTGTGTGTTGGGTGATGTGTGGTATTCGTGTCAAATTGCGACTTTAAGACGGAAATTCAGCTGAATTTAGGCGTTTTTTCGGCGTGTTTGTAGGTACAGTTTCAGCC
>CM065702.1:47272040-47275390 GCA_017654935.2 Phymorhynchus buccinoides | reverse complement strand
AATGTTATTAATATGTTTAATATTGAAACATGCATGTTGATGGATGGGGGTGCGCAATAATGAAGGAATTGTGGAGTGGAGGGAAGGGAGAGGGAAATAAAATATGTTATAGCAATAAAGTGCGTGTCCTTACCTTTAGCTTTATGGCAAATTTTCTGGTAAATGTTTGGCTGCATCAGTATTTGACAGTATTATGTCTCTATTCATTTTGGAACTCATCAGTGTTTGGTTGTATAATGTCATTATTCAGAAAAACGCATTTTGTTGTCTAAGATGAATTTGCTAATTTTCTCTTCTTTTTTCTTGTTGGCTGTTGTTCACAAATTAGTGTCTGTTTCGCTAATTGCGTCAATGACATTCTAGCCTGTTCAGTGATTGTCAAATAGTGATCGGCCCTTTTCCAGATATTTACTATTGCTAGGTGAAATTGAATGAGAAAACCAGCTTATGGAATGTTTGTAGACAGCCCTATTTTACGTTCACATGATACAGCTTGAAACAGGTGTTTACTAAATCTTTTATATCATCAGGTGCAGAGGCAACAACAGCACTTCCAACAGGTAAATCTAAAATTAGTGTGGTTAATTGTATGAGTATGTGCTGCCAATTCAGCAATTTACCAATTATATACTAGTTATACTTTTATTTGTTTGTAGCAAGAGGGATGTCATTTTGGTACTTGATGGATTAACAACAACAACATTAACAACGTCAACAGCACCAAAAAAGCAACAACAACAAAAGGCAGATTCATGCTAATGTTATAGCAATTATAACTGTTATTATGTTTGTAAGGCCACAAAACTTTCACATATGGGTTTAAATTGCTGGAAGTCAAATTTTCTATGGAAATAAAATGCCAGTCTAAATATAAAGCTGCAGAAAACTACATTTAGGCCATAGTATAAATCTGTAAAAGGTGTACATCAAGTTGTAAAAGGTATATAATTGTGTCTATTTCAGTTGAAGGATCAACACAAAGAAATAATTATGGCGCATTTTTGGTTTGCACTCGCACAAATATTTATCCTGACAAATATGGGTTATTATAATGACATTTAAATCGAACAAAATCAAATGTGTTGGAGGAGAGATATTTCCAAGACTTTGGACCATGGACTCACAAATATTTTTTTTTAAATGTGAGTTATTGACCAGCCCTCTTAAAACACTATTGTATGTGTTTAACTAAAATTGCATTGCAAGGTTTTTTGGGATTAATTATGGGAATTTTATTTAGAACAATGCAAGTTGATACACATTCACAGACGCAATCAGAACGTCAAAGAGGTTCTCTTGGACATGCTGTAATCAATTTTATGAAAGCTTCACCTGTAATAAAATAACAAGAAACCCAGTGTGTACAAGGATACAGTACCAGGATAATTGTTTGTTCTCATTACATGGAATTTGATATTACTGTTTTTAAAACACTGTTCTGAAGATGATTTTAAAGTTGGAACTGTAGCATATTATACAAGAATTTTGTGTGCTGCAAGATAGGCTTTGCAGGCGGTCAGAGAATAGATCTAGGAAATACGCTTTTTTGTATCATCAATTAACAGGGACCAGTGTTACTCCATGTGAATTCACCATGGTCCCAAGAACTCCAACACTCTCTGAAGAGGTCCCTAGTGAAGAGGATGAGAATGTGTATGTTCAAATTGGTTTGTATCCTGATGAACCAAAGTATGTGGACAATATTCCCAATGATGATGATGATGATGGAGATATTGTGATGGTGTTTGTTGCACTGCCTCAGGTGAGACATTTAATTATGGCACTATTAATAAAGCTTTTTTATGCCAGTACTTGCTCATGTAAGAACTATTTTGCGCATGTAGCCAAAATACTTCTTCTGAAATGATTGTATTTAATGACCAAAAAAACTGTCAATTGGAAGCATCACCAATCTTAATTAAAGTTGTTTGAGTTTCAAAAGAGGGACAGAGAGACAGAGAAAATGAGAGACAAACTGTGTGTGTTTGTGTGTGTCCGTCTGTGTGTGTGTAAGGGTGTGGGATGGGGGGTGGGGTATCATAATGATATCCCAGTGTTAACCAGATCTGAGAACCACAGACCCCTGCAGTTTTAATTGTAAAATTAGAGCAACACACTCAGAATCACATCCATCAAGTTGATGAAACTCGACTGTGTTGTTTTAGTGCTCCCATTGAGCTCATAGCACATTCATTCTTGGTAGGATTCGGTCCACGACGGAAAAAAACCTTGTCTCTGATGGGATTCAAACCCAAGACCTCAAAGCCACTTGTCTGCGACACTAATCACTGCTCCACGTAGCTGGTCCAATAGATAACGAGAGACGATTATGCATAGGCAGAAAGTTTGGATGTGGTGCATAGACTTTGAAATGTGGCGAAAGGAGAGTTTGGGCATATAAATGATAAGGATAACATTGTGTTCATTTGGTAAGCACCGGTACTTTCAAAATGGTGCAAATGGTAAAACATGATGATTTCTGGTTTTTAAGTATTAAAGTAAAGACTTCATAGGTACAGTAAATTCAAGCATGCACTTTTGTGTGTTTTTGCAGAGTGGTGACATTACTGTCCCGGCAAATCAGCCCACTATTGTATTTACTGTTGTCAACATTGGAGGTTTGAATACTTTGCTTGTCATTGTCGTTTGTTCATGTCTGAATGTATATCATGTCTCTCTCACTGTCTGTATGTATGTCTTCCTCTCTGTCTGTCTCTTTATTCTGTATGTGTTTCTAAACTAACTCAAGTCAGAATTATCTTCAACAGAGATTAAACGAATAAGCTGATTTGATTTTTATAGCAGTGTAACAGGTCTGTTGAACCCTGGCCTTCACTATACCCGGGTGTAAGAAGATCTAGGAGAGATAATAAATGGTCCAGGTTATGGTCTGGTCTGGGCTATTCTATACACTTTTTAACTCAATATCTGGTGTGTGTGTGTGTGTGTGTGTGTGTGTGTGTGTGTGTGTGTGTGTGTGTGTGTGGTGATGTGTGTTTTCGCAGGTACACGCACATTTATGTATCACCATCAAGTGAAGGAACAAATTTATGATCAGATATAGTAATAAACCAAATGTGTGTGTAATGGAGATGTGGACTGATTCATTTGCCAGTCCTTGCTTTTGTGTGCCAAGCCATTGGACAAGGGACTTTCATGCCAAATAATATTTTAGATGACGTGAAGTTATCTCTTTGCAACAACGACATGCGGTTTTCTTTGAAACTGGAAAAAATATCGGCACAGTGTGTTACGTTTATCAGTTCAAAAAACGTTTTTGACTCAACGTGAGAACAAATGTAGCATAGTAAGGATACCAACAAAGATAGTCTCTTTCACCCAAACCTCAC
>CM065702.1:47257040-47267040 GCA_017654935.2 Phymorhynchus buccinoides | reverse complement strand
ATTCAACAATTTGAATGTCTGTGCCTTTTTGGTATATAGGCTTTAGAAGCGAACATTTATGTGAATAGGAATACGAATACGGATGTTTTATTAAGGGTAAAATGCATAAGCTACAATAGCTTCTTTGCACCATGCCCTTTCTCTCTGACACTCACACCATGCACAAGCAAAGGAAATTTAATATTAAAAAAACTACAGCAATCATCAATACAAGCAAATGAAAAAGATGCAAATTGAGCACACGTGCATGATTGGCCTGCAATTTGACTTTCCAGTGGATGCCAAATTGAGCAAGAAGACATTCTACAAGAGAATGGTGCCTTCTTTGCACCAAATCGAAAATCCACAATAAAAGCAAACCAGCACAAAGTTAAACCAGAAATAGTAAAAATCTTATGAAAATCTTATGTAAAATGAACAAAATAATAATGTTCTGAAATTTTAATTAAAAAAATTAATAGACATGACTAGAGAGGACAAACTACTGAGATGATATCCAAATTAAGGATAAAAATAGTAGTATGTCATGGTGGAGGCCTAAACGTTGGAAGCCATCCTAGGGATATGCCAGTCAGGATGTCCTCTAGAGGAGGGATGTAGTTAAAAAAATAAATCCAATAGACCACCGATCACCATCAGATGGTGAGCGTGCAGAGCAGTTGAGTCAAGTAATACAGGAACAGATAACAGCCGCACAGCCAGACTTCCCACTCCACACAACTCTGTAGGACTGAAACGTTGTTGCATATGACATACCGAATTGATGCAACTTTTCTGTCTAATGTCTGAATTTGTGAAGCTCAGACACAAAACCAGTTAACGTTAACTTTATGAAATGTTCTGTGTTCCTTTTAAAAAAAGAATTATTATTAATAGTTTTTTTCATATGTTTCTGAGGTTCACAAATACAGATATTGGACACAGAAAAGTTTTATCAAAGCAAACTATTCTGCATTTCAAATGCACTAACTTTTCAGTCCTTCAGAGTAGGGGTACGGAGCTCAGCTATTCACTGAAATTTTTCTTTCATACTATGTATATATATATATACTTGTACAAATGTTATTAATATGTTTAATATTGAAAAATGCATGTTGATGGATGGGTGTGTGAGAGAATGAAGGAATTGTGGAGTGGAAGGATGAGAGAGGGAAATAAAATATGTTATAACAGAAAACACAAAAAGTGCATGTCCTTGCCTTTAGCTTTATGGCAAATTTTCCGGTAAATGTTTGGCTGCATCAGTATTTGACAGTATTATGTCTCTATTCATTTTGGAACTCATTAGTGTTTGGTTGTATAATGTCATTATTCCGAAAAACGCATGTTGTTGTCTAAGATGAATCTGCTAATTTTCTCTTCTTTTTTGTTGTTGGCTATTGTTCACAAATTAGTGTCTGTTTCGCTAATTGCGTCAATGACATTCTAGCCTGTTCAGTGATTGTCAAATAGTGATCAGCCCTTTTCCAGATATTTACTATTGCTAGGTGAAAATGAATGAGAAAACCAGCTTATGGAATGTTTGTAGACAGCCCTATTTTACGTCCACATGATACAGCTTGAAACAGGTGTTTACTAAATCTTTTATATCATCAGGTACAGAGGCAACAACAGCACTTCCAACAGGTAAATCTAAAATTAGTGTGGTTAATTGTATGAGTATGTGCTGCCAATTCAGCAATTTACCAATTATATACTAGTTATACTTTTATTTGTTTATAGCAAGAGGGATGTCATTTTGGTACTTAATAGATTAACAACAACAATAACAATAACCAAGTGACCATCTTCCTATTGTCATTACATTTGAAACTATGAGACCTGAAACAATGTGACGCATGATAAAGTTCCAAAATATTGTTACAAATTTGCAAACTGGAATAAATTATCGCACTTATTACGTTCATTTTATGTAGATATAGAAACTATTAACAATCAAGATGTAGATACATTATTATATGATCGATTTCAAAACGCTATAATTTCTGTTGCTAATGAATCGATTCCTACTATAACATCTGTAAAATCAAAGGAACATTTGGGTAATGTCTGGTGGAATGAGACTTGCCAAAATGCCAAACAAGAGAAAAAGATCAAAACAAGAGAGTATAGAAGAAAGAAAGATCCTAAAGAAAAGGCTAAAAAAACTTATTGAAAAGAAAAGTGCAAAAAACAAACAAAATAGAATAAACGTGCAAGCAAAATGGCAGTTTTTGTGAAAAATGAGGTGTCAAATTTTAAAGATATTCTTTGGACATAATTAAAAACAATGAAAAGTGGGGTTAACCTACCACATTGTCCAGTTAAATTAAACAACTCTGAATTGTCAACAGAAAAAAGAAAACATCGTGAAAGTGAAAAAAAAGACATTTATAATAATCCAAAACCTGCAGAAGATCATTATGTAAATGCTCCTATTACACTAGAGGAGGCTAAAGAGTGTCTCAATAATTTAAAGAAAAAGACAGCAGTGGGCTTAGACGGCATTTCCAATGAAATGTTAGTGATCTTCCGCAAAATGTAATATATTTTCTTTATTTGTTGTTTCCAAAATGTTTAAGGTAAAATGCCTCTAATTTGGAAGCATTCTATCATTGTTCCAATTCATAAGTAACTAATTCACTTAGTATCACAAACATAAATAAAATTGCCCATGAGTGAAAATCTAGCCATTTTAATTGAATAAAACTAATTCACACACATACTACAACATATTCTTGCCTGTTATTTAGGAAAAGTTACTTATGGTAAGCTAAAGTTGGCTTGAAAAAACTTCTGAAAATAGAGATGAACTAAATGTTCCTCCCGAAACAGCTGTGAGATATATAAATAGTTATCGACCTATTGCATTAACATCCAATGCATGTAACCTGATGACAAGGATTGTGTTAAAAAGACTAATTCGTCATTGTAATAAACATAGCATCATACCAATCAACCAAGCTGCATTCCAGACAGGCCGATCTACAATAGAACATCTATCTACAACGCATGTAAAACATCAGTTTGCACGTTGTAAGAACGTACTTGCAACAGTTTTTAACATACGAAAAGCCTATGACAAGTGTGGTACAAGCGGCTTTTGTATACACAAATATACATTGGTATTAGTGGAAACATGTACAATTATGCTCAATGGTTTCTACTTTGTATTCATATTCAAACAAGAATAGAAAACACATATTCGAACCCAAGGCCTTTACAAATAGGCTTATCCCAAGGATCAGTAATTTCGCCAATACTGTTTAATATTTTGATTTCTGATCTGCCCAAAGGTCTTTTGAAAGATACTGAGTTGGCTCAATTTGCTGATGATATATGCCTATGGGTGAAAGTAACAATGAAACGAAATACTCCATCATGGTCACTGAATTATATTAATATTAAATACCAACATGAACTTAATAAAATCAACAATTTTTACATGTAAACGGGCTTTCTCATTCTCCAGAAAAGACAAATATGATGCTTTTGAACTGTGGTTATGATCCAGATAAACTTGGAATGCTCATATTGATTTTATTTTAAACAAAGCAAGGAAATGCTTAATCTTCCTTAAAATAGTAAACAATATTGGAGACAAGATACCAAAACTTTAATAATTTTAGCAACTGCCCTTATGCGCTCTAGACTAACATATGCCCAAGAAGTATTTTTAATGCACCTCAATATCTTTTAAATAAACTTCAGAGTACTGATTGCAAAGCTTACAAAACTGCTCTTGTAGTTCCCATACATACATCTAGCTTATGGACATATAGCGAAGTGGGAGTTTTACCTCTTACAGAACTCCGAAAAGCTTCTGCTTCAAAATTTGTTTTGAAAAGCTTTTCACAAAACAATGTTTGCTCAGATGAGGTATGTTTAAAATCTGAAAAGGATTTTGGAAATCCTGCACAGCATATTCAATCCACAAAATATATGTGTTCGTTTTCCTCCGATCTTCTAAGAGATACAAAAATAGATAAAAGTAAAATTGCTATAAAATAAAAAATTTTAAACACAAAATGGGAGCAATCAAAAGCTATCTTTGATATTGACCACACTCGTTTATCTAAAAAGGATTCTCCCAATATTTTGAGAACGTCTGTGTACACGCACTTAGAAAATAATTACAATCATCATTTAAAAATATTCACAGATGGTTCAGTGTTAGAAGATAATAACACGGGAGCAGCTTTCATTATTCCTAGCTTAAAAGTAGAAAAGTTATTCTATCCTGGTATAAAAACAGTTGTCTATATATAGCGCTGAATTACTTTCTATTCTTAAGTCTTTGGGTTTTACTTTAAATTTCCCTTTAAATAACAGCCAAATCTTAATATGTGCCGATTCTAAAGCAGCAATGTATGCCATTAAGTCTCCCAATACGACTTCACATGATAATTGGAATTAATCATATAATTCACCTTCTTTCCATGAAAGGCATCACCGTTGCTTTTTGTTGGATGCCTTCTCATTTTGGCATATCAGCAAATGAACGAGTAGACCAAGCTGCAAAAAAGGTAGCTCAGAATATTGGCGACGCAGTATCAATTAATGTTTCTTTAGATCTGACAGAACGTTTCTCGATTATAAACAAAACATCTCATGAAAATGTCAAAACTGTATTGATGAACTCAGACGTTCAATATTATAATAACTGTATTAAATCTAATGAGAGAGACAATCATAAAATATCATACAAACATGTTACTTTCTCGTTCAGGGAGATTGAAAGTCTAATCCATAGAATTCGTTTGAATTCATTGTGTTGTGAATCTTTCAGTGTCCGTCATTTACTGATTCACTGTCCAAAAGCAAGAGAACTTTCCAGAATTCTGGTATTGACGGTTTTACTGATGGATCAACACCATTGTCTCTACCCTGTATTCTAAATAATTATTCTGTTCTTGATTCAGTTTGTAAATGTTTATTAAGTAGTTCACTTAGTATTTATCTTTAAAATTGTTCATTGTTCGGTTATATTCTTTAAATGTATGTTTGTTGTTGTTTTTTAATGAGGTCAGGTGTGTGTGTGTGTGTGTGTGTGTGTGTGTGTGTGTGTGTGTGTGTGTGTGTGTGTGTGTGTGTGTGTGTGTGTGTGTGTGTGTGCTATGACCAGGCCTACATCACTATCCTATTACTTATTTTAATACTTACACACACTCGCAGGCACACACACTCACACTTACCATACCAACATTGCACACAATATAATCTTGTCTGAATCATTTCTAGTGACAGGACGTTAAACTGAAGAACAACAACATACACGCACGCACATACGCACACACACACACACACACACACACACACACATATACACACACACACACACACACACACACACACACACACACACACACACACACACACACGCACACGTACGCGCACACACACACACACACACACATACACCACAACTCACATAATACTCAAAATTATTTTTTTTAAATTCATCAATTAAAAAAGGAAATGGCAGCAAAACGAGAACTTTTAGTAGTTTTGTTGTTGTTGTTTTTCGGGAGGGGAGGGGGTGATGTAGTTTTCGAATTGGAAAGTCGTTTGTTTTTTCTAGGCGTTCATAGTTTTAAACTTGACTTTCATACTTGTTGTGTCTAAACAGAAGCAACAACAGAGCTTACTACACCGAGTCCAACAGGTACAGTTCTAGTTCACTATTGGAACTTGTGTAATTGGTGTCTTGCCTGCATAGACAAAGATTCTTTTTCTTCTTCTTCTTCTTCTTCTTCCGCGTTCCCAGGTTATATGGCCATAATGGGTATTGTGCGTTTGTATCTGGTTTTTAGTTTTTACTGGTCTCCCCCCTACACACACACACACACACACACACACACACACACACACACACACACACACACACACACACACACACACACACACACACACACACACACACACACACACACACACACACACACACACACACAGAGAGAGAGAGAGAGAGAGAGAGAGAGAGAGAGAGAGAGAGAGAGAGAGAGAGAGAGAGAGAGAGAGAGAGAGAGAGAGACTATTTCCACCCAGTAAAAGACCAGCTGGAGTCCAGCCCTGTGTTAAAAAGAGAGAGAGAGAGAGAGAGAGAGAGAGAGAGAGAGAGAGAGAGAGAGAGAGAGAGAGAGATATGAACACTGAACACTGAATGTTTTAATGAATAGGACTTAGGCCCATGTCATGGTGGGCGGTTACAAAAACAGAAAAACAAAAATGTCAAGGACATTGCAATGCATAAATCAATTCAAACACATGTAATTCACACACACACACACACACACACACATACACACACACACACACGCACACGCACACGCACACAATTGCGTGCGCGCACACGCTCACATACATACTCGCTCACACACATATACATACATACTTACGCACGCACACTCGTTCACAAGTAGAGAGAGAGAGGGGGAGAGAGAGAGAGAGAGAGAGAGAGAGAGAGAGAGAGAGAGAGAGAGAGAGAGAGAGAGAGAGAGAGAGGGTGGGGTGAGTGGTGGTGATTGTGGTGATGGTAATGGTGGGTGTGTGTGCGTGGGTGTGTGCGTGTGCATACGTGCCTGTGTGTATGTGCCTGCGTATATGTGCCTTTTGTTCAAAAGTTTCATGAAACTATAATAAATGTTGTGCTAAAGAGATACATCTAACAATTTTCAATTGCTTGATCTTTTCAGCCGAAGTTTGTACAGAGGGTGCCATTCTTCAGCGATCTAATTTCACCTTTACACCCAGAGGTGAAAGTCAAAATACTGCCGACTATGTCTTTGTAAATGAGGACGAAGATGCCACTAGAGTACAAGTAAAGGTGACTAACAACGACAACGAAGCCCACATCCCATTTGTCTTGAAGGAATTGATTTTGACGCTCACCAACATTCAAATCGTTTTCGTCAAATCTGTCTACGCAAATGGATCCGTTTTTGAAGAAGTAAGCAGCAAAAAGACTATTAGACCATCTTTTTCTTGGCTTCCTGACGTTATGTCAAGAGACGTTTGGCTAATGGACATTTGACTGATCGTACATTTGATTGATGGACATTTGGCTGAATGGACATATTTTTTTCTAATCGGACATTTTCACTAAACGGACATTTTACCGAACGGACATTCGTCGAACAGACATTTTACATAACGGATATTTGGTCAAAAGGTCATAACAACATTGTTCAGCTAAACATTTGACCGAATGGATATTTAGCTGAATGAGCATGTTGTCATTTGGCCAAATGAACATGTAACTTGTACATCCCTCGCGCGATCAGGAATGCGTGAATGCAATTGAAATGCTTTTTGAAACTCAGTTAGCAATCAGTGCCCAGTTATCCCTCACCCACACCACTACGTTACACGAATCCCAAAGTGCGTTAACGAGAGAAAGTGACGAGCAAAATGTTCATACAAGTATATGTCCATTCTGTGAACTTTTCGTCAGTAAAATGTTCTTTCGGTAGAATGTCCTTCCTGTCAAATGTCCATCAGCCAAATGTCCAATGACCAAATACCCATCAACCATAATTATATGGATGGAGTTTGAGATCCATTAGATTACAAAACAGATTATTAAAAATAACATTAGCTGCAATATAAATGAATAAATGTGAAAATGAACAAAGGTAGGAACACTTCATTAATAAACCCACCTCCACCAAAGAACACCTTTGTTCATTTTCGCTACCTTCTCTCCTAGCATCTCTGTTGTACACAACTGTACACACATAAACATCAACTGATGTACACAACTGTGCACACACACATACACACACACACACACACACACACACACGCGCACGCACGCACGCACGCATACACACATTGTAGGTTGGATCTATTTCCACTTCCCTGTCCTCTTTCTGTATTCAAGAGGGTAGCAGTACATCTGCAATGTGACAGATTCCTGCAAAGACAATGTGTGTGTGTGTGTGTGTGTGTGTGTTCGTTCGTTCTTTAATTTAACGTCTGCCCAACTTACAGTGATCTTAGACAATGTGTGTGTGCGTGTGCGTGCGTGCGTGCGTGTGTGTGTATGTGTGTGTGTGTGTGTGCGTGTGCGTGTGCATGCGTGCGTACGTGTGTGTGCGCGTGCGTGCGTGCGTGCGTGCGCACGTGTGTGCGTGTGTGTGCGGGTGTGTGAACATACACGTGAATATGCACATGCATTTGTGTGTAAGTAGAAAATACCACAATTACAAAATGAATAAAATGTTCATACACAGCAGGTAATGTTACTTAAGGTTTTTTTCATCAATGTCTCTTTGTTTCTTTTTTTGTTACAGACTTTTGAAAACCCAAGTAGCATTTTCACATATGAAGGAAATTCAGAGCCACTGATCCGAATAGTGATCAGAGGTAGAAACAATCCACAATTCCAATACCAGGGTGGGCTTTCAGTGGATGAGCTGACAGCATGCTCACATGGTGAGTTTGGTGTTCTCAGTGGTGGTGGTGGGGTGGTGATGATTTTGTTGCTGTTGTTGTTCGTGTCCTTGTTCTTGTTGTTATTGTTGTTGTAAACATTTTCTGCGTTTTTAAAATTCTGTATGCGAACATTTTGGAAAAGATTTTCTGGTGTGATTCCTACCGCGCCAGCTACTCTGTCATGTTTCGCAGAGTTGTTCACATGTGGATGTGGTCTGTAGTAATGCTGGATCTAGTGGCCATTCCACATGGGATCGGGGATACAAAAGAAGAACATAAAACGGCAGCACACAGGTCGCAGGTACAGAGGATTAAGCCTGAAAACCTCTTCATAAAGGAGGCTCCAGGTTTGTTTATCTACCTATCACAGAATACAGAAAACAGCAACCAAAGTATAAAGACATGTATGTAACATGATTATAAACTTTCTCTGATGTGTTATTAATCCCTGATCTTCGGAATATCTATATACTCCATCTAGACAACTACTTTCCTCCTCTGACTTTCATATCCTCCAGATTCTTCGTTACCACCTCAGGACACTTGGTGAATGTTGTTTCGCTTTCCGGGCTCCTACCTCTTGGAACAAAGTGCCTCTTTCACCCAAATAAAAGCTCAAACTCTGCCTTCTTTCAAGTCTGCTCTCAAAACCACTGTATTTCGACTCTAATCTGCGTCTTTCATTTCATTTCTACTGTTGTTCCTCCTCAATCTTCCTCCTCAGCCTTATGTGTGTGTGTGTGTGTGTGTGTGTGTGTGTGTGTGTGTGTGTGTGTGTGTGTGTGTGTGTGTGTGTGTACATGCGTGCGTGTGTACATGTATGTGTGTGCATTTGTATTTGCGTGTGTGTGTGTATATATATATATATGTGTGTGCGTCTCTGTGTGTGTATGTGTGTGTGCTATGCTTGATAAATAGAATGTTTTGTAAAATAAATTGTGCGCATGCATGTGCACGCATGTGTGTGTGGTGTGTGTGTGTGTATGCGCGCGCGAGCATTTGTGTGTGTGCGCAACTTGTGTTTGATCGTTTGATCTAAATTTTGTATATCTAAATTTGTTTTGCTATTTAATATTATTTATTGATTTACTGATTAAGCGCTCAGGGCTTTCTAAGATTGAGCGCAAAGAATGCTTATCATCCTTATCATTAGGACTCCCCTCTTATAGACGAGAGTCCTATTGTCCTTAGACAAATTCTACTCATTCTTCTTTTTTTCTTTTTCTCCCCCTTGTTTTGTCCGATTTGACTGAAAAATTCAGAAAAGTTGCAAGACCATAATGTTATGGAGAATTGGAAATATTAAACGATTTCGCCGAATTTTCGATGAAATGAGGCTGAAAAACCGCGTAATTGGCAAAATTTCAATCTTGAATATCTCGATAACGGCAGGACCGAATGGATTCATTTTCAGTATTCATTAAAAACTCAATTTCCAGTATAAATCCGAAGCGGAAGTGCCCTGGCTAGGAACCTGCAGCTACATTTCTATTCACGGAATAGCCCAAACCGGAAGTGACGTCAGAAAACTAACTGTTGGTTATCAAACCCTTATATTGGACCAGTTGTGAAACGAGTTTGTTGA
>CM065702.1:47244540-47254540 GCA_017654935.2 Phymorhynchus buccinoides | reverse complement strand
GATTCACCCCTCGAATTTTATGGTTTCATTAAACGATCTTTCAGACCCATCAAGATATAAAGTGGTGTCATCAGCGAACTGAGCCAGCAAATTTTCTTTATCTTTTATTTTTATACCTTTAATGTTTATATTTCTACGAATCATAAGTGAAATAATTTCTGCACAAATTAAGTACAAATACGGCAAAGATGGATCTCCCTGTCTGACCCCCCTTTCAATTGGAAACCAAGATGAATATTGGCCATTAACAGACACACAAGTTGTAATATTAGAGTAAAACGTTTTAATCCACTGGATCATGTCTGGCCCAAAATTAAAGAAGCACAAACATTTTAGCAAGAAAGACCTGGAGACGCTGTCAGCGCCTTTTTAAAATCAACGGAATATTTTCTTTCTCCACATACAACAAAGTATCATACAGCAAACGAATATTTTCCCCGATAAAACGACCCTTCAAAAATCCTTTTTGACACTCATGTACAATATTTGGTAAAACATCTTTTAAGCGGTTAGCAATACATGCTGAGGCAATTTTATATGCAGTGCTTAAAAGAGAGATAGGCCACCAGTTTTTAATGAATCTCTTTGGTTTCCCTTCTTTGGGAATACATGTAATGGAACCTTGCCTTTGTGTGACTGACAACTGTCCTTTACAAAAACCTTCATTGACAGACCGTACTTTGTGTGACTGACAGCTGTCCTTTATAAAATAAAATAAACTTAATTGACAGACCGTACTAAACACATGTAATGGAACCTTGCCTTTGTGTGACTGACAACTGTCCTTTACAAAACCCCTCATTGACAGTCCGTACCAAAAACATGCCAATATCCAGAAAGAATTTTTTTTAAATCTCCACAGTGAATCCATCAGGACCTGGCTCTTATCGTTTTTCATGTGTTTTTTAATGCATTGACAGCTTCTTCAAAAGTAATTAGTCCTTCTACTGCCTCACTTTCTTCATTTGATAAAACAGAAGCATCTGGAAATTCATCAGGAATATTGATGTCAGTTATCCTTAAATGTATATAAATCTGTATAAAACTGTTCAACTTCATTAAGTATACTGTCTTGATCTGAGATAACACCTTTATCATTACTTTCATGAAATGGTATTGATTTGTCTAAAAATTCCAGTTTTCCAGATTACAAAAGTATTTATTGACTTTTTCTCCTTCATTTATCCAACGCACCCTTGACCGCACTGATATTCCTTGGATTTTATGGTTTCTAATTTCCTGTAGTTGTGCTTTTAAGTTTTCTAAAGTAGGAATGTCATCTTCTTTAAGTTCATAGAGGTTTTGTTCAAGATTCTTTATTGTTTTTTCTAAATCATACTCCTGTTCACCTAACAGTCTTTTCTTGTATGTAGAGTAAGAAATTGGTTTTCCTCTGATTTCAAGCAGCAAGAAGGTTTCTAAAAATAACTGATCATCAATCTGGAAAGTAAGATCTTCATTTCAAATATTGTTTAAATGTTCCATGTTATAAACAGGTAATGCGTTTTGTCTTTTTACATTCATAATAAGCTTTTTAATTTCGGAAACATACTGTTTACCTTTCAGTAAGCTATTATTAAATTTCCAAAAAGGCCTGTCTCTTTTGAACTGATCTTTTTCAGAATTAAAGTAACAAGAGAATTATCTGATCTGTAGCCAGGGTCAACACCCACATCATTAACTAAAGATAATAAATCTTCTCTGATAAAAAAAAATAGTCTAAAAGTGACTGTTTTATAGAGTTACATTTTCTCTATGTGTATTTTCATTTGTTGGGATACATTTAAGCACTGCTTGTTGCTGCTTCAATTATTATGTATTGTCTGATCTTTTGTTACTGGACAACAAAAATTGTTTAAACCATAATAGTGTATTTATCACCAGTTCCAACAGCTGCAACCCCACCACCCACTGGAACCCCACCACCCACCGGAACACCACCACCAACAGGAACACCACCACCTACCCACCACCTACCGGAACCCCACCACCAACAGGAACACCACCACCTACCGGAACGGAACACCACCACCTACAGGAACCCCACCACCTACAGGAACTCCACCACCTACCGGAACCCCACCACCTACCGGAACTCCACCACCTACAGGAACTCCACCACCTACTGGAACTCCACCACCTACCGGAACTCCACCACCTACCGGAACTCCACCACCTACCGGAACTCCACCACCTACTGGAACCCCACCACCTACCGGAACACCACCACCTACAGGAACTCCACCACCTACCGGAACTCCACCACCTACCGGAACCCCACCACCTACCGGAACTCCACCACCTACCGGAACTCCACCACCTACCGGAACCCCACCACCTACCGGAACTCCACCACCTACCGGAACCCCACCACCTACCGGAACTCCACCACCTACCACCACCACCTACCGGAACTCCACCACCTACCGGGAACTCCACCACCTACAGGAACTCCACCACCTACCGGAACTCCACCACCTACCGGAACTCCACCACCTACCGGAACCCCACCACCTACAGGAACTCCACCACCTACTGGAACTCCACCACCTACCGGAACTCCACCACCTACCGGAACTCCACCACCTACCGGAACCCCACCACCTACCGGAACTCCACCACCTACCGGAACTCCACCACCTACCTACCTACGGAACTCCACCACCTACCGGAACCCCACCACCTACCGGAACTCCACCACCTACCGGAACTCCACCACCTACAGGAACTCCACCACCTACCGGAACTCCACCACCTACCGGAACTCCACCACCTACCGGAACTCCACCACCTACCGGAACTCCACCACCTACTGGAACCCCACCACCTACAGGAACTCCACCACCTACAGGAACTCCACCACCTACAGGAACTCCACCACCTACAGGAACTCCACCACCTACAGGAACCCCACCACCTACTGGAACTCCACCACCTACAGGAACTCCACCACCTACAGGAACTCCACCACCCACAGGAACTCCACCACCTACCGGAACCCCACCACCTACAGGAACTCCACCACCTACTGGAACTCCACCACCTACCGGAACCCCACCACCTACCGGAACTCCACCACCTACTGGAACTCCACCACCTACAGGAACTCCACCACCTACAGGAACCCCACCACCTACAGGAACTCCACCACCTACCGGAACCCCCACCACCTACAGGAACTCCACCACCTACCGGAACCCCACCACCTACTGGAACACCCACCACCAACTGGAACTCCACCACCTACCGGAACCCCACCACCTACCGGAACCCCACCACCTACCGGAACTCCACCACCTACCGGAACTCCACCACCTACTGGAACTCCACCACCTACAGGAACTCCACCACCTACCGGAACTCCACCACCTACCGGAACTCCACCACCTACAGGAACTCCACCACCTACCGGAACTCCACCACCTACAGGAACTCCACCACCTACAGGAACTCCACCACCTACAGGAACTCCACCACCTACAGGAACTCCACCACCTACCGGAACTCCACCACCTACCGGAACTCCACCACCTACTGGAACTCCACCACCTACCGGAACTCCACCACCTACTGGAACTCCACCACCTACTGGAACTCCACCACCTACTGGAACTCCACCACCTACTGGAACTCCACCACCTACAGGAACTCCACCACCTACCGGAACTCCACCACCTACTGGAACTCCACCACCTACAGGAACACCACCACCACCACCGGAACACCACCACCTACAGGAACTCCACCACCTACTGGAACTCCACCACCTACTGGAACTCCACCACCTACAGGAACCCCACCACCTACTGGAACTCCACCACCTACTGGAACCCCACCACCTACTGGAACTCCACCACCTACTGGAACCCCACCACCTACTGGAACCCCACCACCTACTGGAACCCCACCACCTACTGGAACTCCACCACCTACCGGAACTCCACCACCTACCGGAACTCCACCACCTACCGGAACTCCACCACCTACTGGAACTCCACCACCTACCGGAACCCCACCACCTACCGGAACCCCACCACCTACAGGAACTCCACCTCCTACCGGAACACCTCCACCTACAGGAACTCCACCACCCACCGGAACACCACCACCTACCGGAACCCCACCACCTACAGGAACTCCACCACCTACCGGAACCCCACCACCTACCGGAACCCACCACCTACCTACCGGAACCCCACCACCAACCGGAACACCACCACCTACAGGAACTCCACCACCTACCGGAACTCCACCACCTACTGGAACTCCACCACCTTCCGGAACCCCACCACCTACAGGAACTCCACCACCTACCGGAACTCCACCACCTACTGGAACTCCACCACCTACTGGAACTCCACCACCTACTGGAACTCCACCACCTACTGGAACTCCACCACCTACTGGAACCCCACCACCTACAGGAACTCCACCACCTACCGGAACTCCACCACCAACCGGAACTCCACCACCAACAGGAACACCACCACCTACAGGAACACCACCACCTACAGGAACTCCACCACCTACAGGAACTCCACCACCTACCGGAACTCCACCACCTACCGGAACTCCACCACCTACTGGAACTCCACCACCTACCGGAACTCCACCACCTACCGGAACCCCACCACCTACCGGAACTCCACCACCTACTGGAACTCCACCACCTACCGGAACTCCACCACCTACTGGAACTCCACCACCTACCGGAACTCCACCACCTACCGGAACTCCACCACCTACTGGAACTCCACCACCTACCAGGAACTCCACCACCTACCGGAACCCCACCACCAACCGGAACTCCACCACCAACTGGAACTCCACCACCTACTGGAACCCCACCACCAACCGGAACTCCACCACCTACTGGAACTCCACCACCAACTGGAACTCCACCACCTACTGGAACCCCACCACCTACCGGAACCCCACCACCAACTGGAACACCACCACCTACCGGAACCCCACCACCACCAACCACCAACCGGAACCCCACCACCAACCGGAACACCACCAACCCCAACCTACTGGAACACCACCACCAACAGGAACTCCACCACCTACAGGAACTCCACCACCTACCGGAACCCCACCACCTACCGGAACCCCACCACCAACAGGAACCCCACCACCAACAGGAACACCACCACCACCAGGAACACCACCACCAACTGGAACCCCACCACCAACAGGAACCCCACCACCTACCGGAACTCCACCAACTCTCAGAACACCAACTGGAACCCCACCACCTACCGGAACCCCACCACCTACCGGAACTCCACCACCTACTGGAACTCCACCACCTACAGGAACTCCACCACCTACAGGAACTCCACCACCTACTGGAACTCCACCACCTACTGGAACCCCACCACCCACTGGAACTCCACCACCTACTGGAACCCCACCACCTACCGGAACTCCACCACCAACTGGAACTCCACCACCTACCCCCACCACCTACCGGAACCCCACCACCAACAGGAACACCACCACCTACCGGAACCCCACCACCTACCGGAACCCCACCACCAACCGGAACTCCACCACCACCGGAACTCCACCACCCACTGGAACTCCACCACCTACCGGAACTCCACCACCAACTGGAACCCCACCACCAACTGGAACCCCACCACCAACTGGAACTCCACCACCAACTGGAACTCCACCACCTACTGGAACCCCACCACCTACCGGAACCCCACCACCAACCGGAACCCCACCACCTACCGGAACTCCACCAACTCTCAGAACCCCACCACCAACTGGAACCCCACCACCTACCGGAACTCCACCACCTACTGGAACTCCACCACCTACCGGAACAGGTGCGTGTGTGCATGGGTGTAGCATCCTGGTCAGGCTCTCAGGTTAGGGTCTGACCACTTTTTTCCCCCTTAGAATACAATACCAAAATAACTGCACGCTTTTTGGATGTGGATTATTCCAAACGTCACTTCACCATGACTATTAAAGACACGATATTAGCTAGAAGGGAATAGTCACATGGCCTGACGTTAGTGACATGTGATTTCAAGCATTGGTATTTTAATACAAATACAGTATAAGACAGGAAGGCAAGAGTAAGAGCAATACAAGATAAATCCATTATGTCCATTGAATCGAATTAGCGGTTCTTCGGGCGTATTTCGTCGAAAAATCATCAAAATCATTTAATACTACACATTTCGATATTCCCGAAAATGTCATCAAAATCGGACAAAAAAGGGAGAGGAAAACAAAAAAGCAGAAGAAGAAGAATAGGAATTCTTACAATAACAATAGTATTCTCCCTAAAGGGGAGAATTCTAATAATGTTTTGTTGTTCTTAACATACCCTGGCTAATAGACTCCAGGGATCATCCCAACAGCTAAAACACTTGAACACTATGGTACAAATGCATCAGCTATGGGTGAGAACATTACGTGTGTGACTGTTTTTTATTACCCCGCCACCTGGGCAGCCACACTCCGTCTTCGGGGGATAATAATAATAATAATAATAATAATAATAATAATGATGAATTTGGAATTTTACGTCCTCTCGACCTGGGAAGGCACAAAATAATAATAATAACAACAAGGTAGACTTATATAGTGTGATACCCCGCCTAAAGTCAGCCTCATCGCACTTTACAAAGCAATTAAGAACAAACTAAGATACTAAAACTATGCATCCATGCAAATAATACATACCCACATACTCATATAGGAAATACAGACTCACCATGCATAGCTACAGCTGACAAAATACCATGTCTCCTATATGCTGATGACTTGGCATTGCTCTCAACCACAAAGATTGGGTTACAAGCTAAGTTAGATAAATTACATGAATATTGCGTACAATTGGATTAAAGATGAATATTAATCAAACGAAGGTGGTGATTTTTGTTTACTAAATCAGCCCCTAAAACTAACATTTTCTTTCATTGTGGTGACACTATTATTGAAACAGCTGAGCAATACTAATATCTTGGGGTAATGTTTCACCCAAGTGGAAAGTTTCATTTGGCACAAGCTCACTTATCAAAACAAAGTAACAAAGCTATTCATGTTATTAGAAAAGCAATACATGGGCAAGACATGAAGCCTAATATAACATCACATTTGTTTAATAGAATGATACAACCAGTTTTTATTAGCGCTGAAGTATGGTTTCCAAAAACATTTAACTGGCAGGATAATTTGGATATAAATGAAGTGTTTACGACATGCTTATCAATTTCTTTTACATTTGAAAATACGCATGCAAAGTTGTGTAGACAGGTTCTAGGTGTGCATAAAAAAGCGATGCTGTTGCCTACTTTAAGAGAAATAGGCAGATTCCTGATCGTGTTTAAGATTATACATCAGGTGATAACATACTTGTTCCATGTAATTAACTCAAATAAGAATTGTTACATTAAATTATTTTACGACAAACTTATAAAAGAGATGATAAAGACAGATGGATAAGAACTGTTCAAAATAATTTTAAGACAATAGGCTTCAAGCACAATTGGGATAATCAGAATACATTTATGATTCTTTTAAAGAAAGAGCAATAATTTTATTTTCATTTATGATTCCTTTAAAGAAAGAGCAAAACAATAGACCAACTAATCAAACACCATGGCTATGAACATGTTTTCCTCTTTTACATCTGAAATTATAAAAAGCAATCGTCTTAGTTTATATTGTTATTGTTTTGTGCCAAATAAGTCTATTGGTTGTTGTTGTTTTTTCTAATGCAATAAGCAGCTGTACGCGCACGGGCACACACACACACACACTACTGTTTGTCCTACTGTCCCTTTTCAAAGGCAAAAGCCGAAATATTGGGAGAAGCAAATCTTTCCTGTTTTGGTTTTCATTCCTTATGGTTTTGCTATATGTAAATATTGGAGCCTTTTACAATATACATGAAGAAACCTTCCCTTAGTGACTCAATCTTCTTGTTGAGGTGAGAGAGGTCACTTTGGTAGACTAAGACCCCATCCATTGCCGAGCTGATGAGACCCCCAAGAATATAAACAGCTGTCCTCGGCTGGGTTCTTCCATTGCCTCCCGAACAAGGAGGAAAAACTAAACTAGCATTCTTTATGTTTTTATTCTCTCTTTTTTAGAACATGGATCAAAATTCCAAGTTAAATTAACTCCAAAGGAATGTGAAGAAAATCGAAGCAATACAGAGATGGGCGGCTCACTTCGTTCTCAACCGCTACCACAACACCTCCAGTGTGTCTGATATGCTTGAGCAGTTAGGGTGGCCCACACTCGAGTACCGCAGGAAGAAGGCTAGGTTCACAATGCTGTATAAGATCATGAACGGCATTGTCACAGTCGACAACGCCAGACTGAGCCCAGCACCAAGCCGTCAAAGAATAGGACACACCCAACAACTGTCCACCATCCAGTGCCGAACAGACTACAGAAGATGCTCTTTTTTCCCTCGGACCATCAAAGACTGGAACAAGTTGCCAGAGGAGGCGGTGTCTGCCGCTACACTCAGCTCGTTCCAGTCTACTGTCTAACCATTGTAAATACCCTCTTTTTTTAAAATTAGCTTAAGGGTTCCAGTTCCTGCCGATTCAGCATCATGCCGAGCTTCCGCTGAATGGGTCTTGGCTGGCTGGGTCACAGTAGATTAGGGTTGTTTTGATTTGTTTTTGTTCTGTGTGCGACCTTCGGACCTCGACCAAACAGTATCAAAAAATCAAATTGTTGATTGTGGATACTAAATGGAAGAAGAAGAACTGGTTTGATTCTAATGTTCACGTCTAAAGACATTTGGACACAAAAGATTTTTTGCATTTTACTATTGCGTTTCAAATGCTCTAACTTTTAAGTTCTCTAGATCAGAGGAACGGCGCTAGCAATTAACTGATATTTCTCGGTGTCCAATGTCTATATTTATGAACATCAGAATCAAACAGAAAAGTTTCATCAAAGCAAATTATTCTGCATTTCAAATGCACCAACTTTTCAGTTCTTCAGATTAGGGGTATGGAGCTCGGCTAATAACTGAGATTTTTCATTCATACTATTGTTATCCATTAATTTGGATATCATCTCAGTAATTGGCCCTCTCTAGTCATTTCTATTATGTTTCTAAATTATATTTTCAGAACAATATTATTTTCTTCATTCTACACCAGTTTTTCACTATTCTGTTCTAACTTAGTGCTGGTTTGCTTTTATTGTGGACTTTCAATCTGGTGCAAAAGAGGACAACCATTCTCTTGTAGAATGTCTTCTTGCTCCGGTTAGATGAACACTAGACAGTCAAATTTACAAATGTCCCATACGTGTCTGATTCAGACCAAGAGGACGTAAAACACCATTTTCGTCGCAGTCAAATTGCAGGCCGATCATTCATGTATTGTGTTCTTGGGTGGGATGAGTGGTGGTGATTGTGGTGATGGTAATGGTGTGTGGGGTGGTGGTGCGTGTGTATGCTTGTGCATACGTGCCTGTGTGTATGTACTGGGTGTGTGTGCATGTTCTTCAAACGTTTCATGAAACTATAATAAATGCTATGCTAAAGAGATACATCTAACAATTTTCAATTGTTTGATCTTTTCAGCCGAAGTTTGTACAGAGGGTGCCATTCTTCAGCGATCTAATTTCACCTTTACACCCAGAGGTGAAAGTCAAAATACTGCCGACTATGTCTTTATAAATGAGGATGAAGATGCTACTAGAGTACAAGTAAAGGTGACTAACAACGACAACGAAGCCCACATCCCATTTGTCTTGAAGGAATTGATTTTGACGCTCACCAACATTCAAATCGTTTTCGTCAAATCTGTCTACGCAAATGGATCCGTTTTTGAAGAAGTAAGCAGCAAAAAGACTATTAGACCATCTTTTTTTGGGCTTCATGACGTTTTGTCAAGAGACGTTTGGCTAATGGACATTTGACTGATCGTACATTTGATTCATGGACATTTACGTTTGGCTAATGGACATTTGACTGATCGTACATTTGATTGATGGACATTTG
>CM065702.1:47216289-47244040 GCA_017654935.2 Phymorhynchus buccinoides | reverse complement strand
TTAGTAAAGAATTTGACGCCTAAAATTTTAAAAGTACCTGGATCCCACACAAAAATGTTGTCCCTCATATATCGAATACCACAGTTCTTTCTACTTCCAATCCACATGATTTGGGTTTTATCAAAATTTATTTAGACCTGACATGTGTGAAAACTTTCTGAGAACATTCGAGGGGTGCCTGCCAGATCGGTCTATCTCAAAAGGAATAAAGAAAACAGATAGGCAGTTCTGGCATTCACCCCTCAAATTAGGTTTCATTAAAAGATCTTTCAGACCCATCAAGATATAAAGTGGTGTCATCAGCGAACTGAGCCAGCAAATTTTCTTTAAATCCTCTTTCCCCTTTTATTTTTATACCTTTAATGTTTATATTTCTACGAATCATAAGTGAAATAATTTCTGCACAAATTAAGTACAAATACGGCAAAGATGGATCTCCCTGTCTGACCCCCCTTTCAATTGGAAACCAAGATGAATATTGGCCATTGACAGACACACAAGTTGTAATATTAGAGTAAAACGTTTTGATCCACTGGATCATGTCTGGCCCAAAATTAAAGAAATGCAAACATTTTAGCAGGAAAGACCAGGAGACACTGTCAAACGCCTTTTCAAAATCCAATGGATAATAACATTCCCTGGGATGTTCTCTTTTTCAACATAAAACAATGTATCATAGAGCAAGCGAATATTTTCACCAATGAAACGGACTTTCAAAAAAAACTTTTGAGACTCATGTAATAATGTTCGGTAAAAATATATTTAAGCCGGTTGGCAATACAAGCTGAAATAACTTTATATGCAGTGCTTAAAAAGAGAGATAGGCCACCAGTTTTTAATGAATCTCTTTGGTTTCCCTTCCTTGGGAATACATGTAATGGAACCTTGCCTTTGTGTAACTGACAACTGTCCTTTACAAAAACCTTCATTGACAGACCGTACCAAATACATGTAATGGAACCTTGCCTTTGTGTGACTGACAGCTGTCCTTTATAAAATACAACTGTCCTTTACAAAAACCTTCATTGACAGACCGTACCAAAAACATGTAATGGAACCTTGCCTTTGTGTAACTGACAACTGTCCTTTACAAAACCCCTCATTGACAGTCCGTACCAAAAACATGCCAATATCCAGAAAGAAATTTTTTTTAAATCTCCACAGTGAATCCATCAGGACCCGGACTCTTATCGTTTTTCATGTTTTTTTTAATGCAGTGACAGCTTCTTCAAAAGTTATTAGTCCTTCTACTGCCTCACCTTCTTCATTTGATAAAATAGAAGCATCTGGAAATTCATCAGGAATATTGATGTCAGTTATATCCTTAAATGTATATAAATCTGTATAAAACTGTTCAACTTCATTAAGTATACTGTCTTGATCTGAGATAACACCTTTATCATTACTTTCATGAAATGGTATTGATTTGTCTAAAAATTCCAGTTTTCCAGATTACAAAAGTATTTATTGACTTTTTCTCCTTCATTTATCCAACGCACCCTTGACCGCACTGATATTCCTTGGATTTTATGGTTTCTAATTTCCTGTAGTTGTGCTTTTAAGTTTTCTAAAGTAGGAATGTCATCTTCTTTAAGTTCATAGAGGTTTTGTTCAAGATTCTTTATTGTTTTTTCTAAATCATACTCCTGTTCACCTAACAGTCTTTTCTTGTATGTAGAGTAAGAAATTGGTTTTCCTCTGATTTCAAGCAGCAAGAAGGTTTCTAAAAATAACTGATCATCAATCTGGAAAGTAAGATCTTCATTTCAAATATTGTTTAAATTTTCCATGTTATAAACAGGTAATGCGTTTTGTCTTTTTACATTCATAATAAGCTTTTTAATTTCGGAAGCATACTGTTTACCTTTCAGTAAGCTATTATTAAATTTCCAAAAAGGCCTGTCTCTTTTGAACTGATCTTTTTCAGAATTAAAGTAACAAGAGAATTATCTGATCTGTAGCCAGGGTCGACACCCACATCATTAACTAAAGATAATAAATCTTCTCTGATTAAAAAATAGTCTAAAAGTGACTGTTTTATAGAGTTACATTTTCTCTATGTGTATTTTCATTTGTTGGGATACATTTAAGCACTGCTTGTTGCTGCTTCAATTATTATGTATTGTCTGATCTTTTGTTACTGGACAACAAAAAATGTTTAAACCAGATAGTGTATTATCACCATCACCAGTTCCAACAGCTGCAACACCTCCACCTACCGGAACCCCACCACCCACTGGAACCCCACCACCTACCGGCACTCCACCACCTACCGGCACTCCACCACCTACCGGAACCCCACCACCCACTGGAACCCCACCACCTACAGGAACCCCACCACCTACAGGAACACCACCACCAACAGGAACACCACCACCAACGCGGAACACCACCACCTACAGGAACTCCACCACCTACAGGAACGCCACCACCTACTGGCACTCCTCCACCTACAGGAACCCCACCACCTACCGGCACTCCACCACCTACTGGAACTCCACCACCTACAGGAACCTCCACCACCTACTGGAACCACCACCTACCGGAACTCCACCACCTACTGGAACTCCACCACCTACCGGAACCCCACCACCTACAGGAACTCCACCACCTACCGGAACTCCACCACCTACTGGAACTCCACCACCTACCGGAACCCCACCTCCTACCGGAACTCCACCACCCACTGGAACTCCACCACCAACAGGAACTCCACCACCTACCGGAACTCCACCACCTACAGGAACTCCTCCACCTACCGGAACCCCACCACCTACCGGAACTCCACCACCTACCGGAACTCCACCACCTACTGGAACTCCACCACCTACTGGAACCCCACCACCTACTGGAACTCCACCACCTACTGGAACCCCACCACCTACAGGAACTCCACCACCTACTGGAACTCCACCACCTACCGGAACCCCACCACCTACCGGAACCCCACCACCTACCGGAACCCCACCACCTACCGGAACTCCACCACCTACCGGAACTCCACCACCTACCGGAACTCCACCACCTACCGGAACCCCACCACCTACCGGAACTCCACCTCCTACCGGAACTCCACCACCTACCGGAACTCCACCACCTACCGGAACTCCACCACCTACCGGAACTCCACCACCTACCGGAACCCCACCACCTACCGGAACTCCACCACCTACCGGAACTCCACCACCTACCGGAACACCACCACCTACCGGAACCCCACCAGGAACTCCACCACCAACCGGAACTCCACCACCCACTGGAACTCCACCACCTACCGGAACCCCACCACCTACTGGAACCCCACCACCTACTGGAACCCCACCACCTACTGGAACTCCACCACCTACCGGAACTCCACCACCTACAGGAACTCCACCACCTACCGGAACCCCACCACCTACTGGAACTCCACCACCTACTGGAACTCCACCACCTACCGGAACTCCACCACCTACAGGAACTCCAGGACTGGAACTCCACCACCCACTGGAACCCCACCACCTACTGGAACTCCACCACCTACCTGGAACTCCACCACCTACAGGAACCCCACCACCTACTGGAACGCCACCACTGGAACACCACCACTCCACCACCTACCGGAACTCCACCACCTACTGGAACTCCACCACCTACCGGAACTCCACCACCACAGGAACTCCACCACCTACCGGAACTCCACCACCTACAGGAACTCCACCACCAACAGGAACACCACCACCAGGAACTCCACCAGGAACTCCACCACCTACCGGAACTCCACCACCTACTGGAACACCACCACCTACCGGAACTCCACCACCTACCGGAACCCCACCACCTACTGGAACCCCACCACCTACCGGAACTCCACCACCTACCGGAACCCCACCACCTACCGGAACTCCACCACCTACTGGAACTCCGTGTCCACCTACCGGAACTCCACCACCTACTGGAACTCCACCACCTACTGGAACTCCACCACCTACTGGAACCCCACCTCCTACTGGAACTCCACCACCTACCGGAACACCACCACCTACCAGGAACTCCACCACCTACCGGAACACCACCTCCTACCGGAACTCCACCACCTACTGGAACTCCACCACCTACTGGAACTCCACCACCAACCGGAACCCCACCACCTACTGGAACTCCACCACCTACCGGAACTCCACCACCAACAGGAACACCACCACCAACAGGAACACCACCACCTACAGGAACTCCACCACCTACCGGAACCCCACACCCACCACCTACCGGAACTCCACCACCTACCGGAACCCCACCACCTACTCGGAACTCCACCCACCACCACCACCGGAACTCCACCACCTACTGGAACTACCACCACCTACCGGAACCCCACCACCTACCGGAACTCCACCACCTACCGGAACTCCACCACCTACCGGAACTCCACCACCTACCGGAACCCCACCACCTACAGGAACTCCACCACCTACCGGAACTCCACCACCTACCGGAACTCCACCACCTACCGGAACCCCACCACCTACCGGAACTCCACCACCTACCGGAACTCCCCTACTGGAACTCCACCACCTACAGGAACTCCACCACCTACCGGAACTCCACCACCTACCGGAACTCCACCACCTACCGGAACCCCACCACCTACTGGAACTCCACCACCTACTGGAACTCCACCACCTACCGGAACCCCACCACCAACTGGAACTCCACCACCTACTGGAACTCCACCACCTACCGGAACCACCACCACCACTGGAACTCCACCACCTACAGGAACTCCACCACCTACTGGAACTCCACCACCTACCGGAACTCCACCACCTACCGGAACTCCACCACCTACTGGAACCCCACCACTGGAACTCCCACCTACTGGAACTCCACCAGGAACTCCACCACCTACCGGAACTCCACCACCTACCGGAACTCCACCACCTACTGGAACCCCACCACCCTGGAACTCCACCACCTACCGGAACTCCACCACCTACTGGAACCCCACCACCTACCGGAACTCCAACCTACTGGAACCCCACCACCTACTGGAACCACCACCTACCGGAAACACCACCACCACCACTACCGGAACTCCACCACCTACCGGAACTCCACCACCTACCGGAACTCCACCACCTACAGGAACTCCACCACCTACCGGAACTCCACCACCTACTGGAACTCCACCACCTACCGGAACTCCACACCCGGAACTCCCACCTACTGGAACTCCACCACCTACTGGAACTCCACCACCTACCGGAACTCCCCACCTGGAACTCCACCACCTACCGGACTCCACCACCTACTGGAACCCCACCACCTACTGGAACTCCACCACCTACTGGAACTCCACCACCTACTGGAACCCCACCACCTACCGGAACCCCACCACCTACTGGAACCCCACCACCTACCTGGAACTCCACCACCTACACCTACTGGAACCCCACCACCCAACTGGAACTCCACCACCTACTGGAACCACCACCGGAACCCCACCACCTACTGGAACTCCACCACCTACTGGAACCCCACCACCTACTGGAACTCCACCACCTACCTGGAACTCCACCACCTACTGGAACTCCACCACCTACTGGAACTACTGGAACCCCACCACCTACTGGAACTCCACCACCTACCGGAACCCCACCACCTACTGGAACTCCACCACCTACTGGAACCCCACCACCTACAGGAACTACAGGAACCCCACCACCTACCGGAACCCCACAGGAACTCCACCACCTACTGGAACTCCACCACCTACCGGAACCCCACCACCTACAGGAACTCCACCACCTCCACCACCTACCGGAACTCCACCACCCACTGGAACTCCACCACCTACAGGAACACCACCACCTACTGGAACCCCACCACCTACTGGAACTCCACCACCTACCGGAACTCCACCACCTACTGGAACTCCACCACCAACAGGAACCCCACCACCTACCGGAACACCACCACCACAGGAACACCACCACCAACAGGAACACCACCACCAACAGGAACACCACCACCAACAGGAACACCACCACCAACAGGAACTACCACCACCTACTGGAACACCACCACCAACAGGAACTCCACCACCTACTGGAACTCCACCACCTACTGGAACCCCACCACCTACTGGAACTCACCGGAACTCCACCACCCCACTGGAACCCCACCACCAACCGGAACCCCACCACCTACTGGAACTCCACCACCTACTGGAACTACCCACCTCCTACTGGAACTCCACCACCTACCGGAACAGGTGCGTGTGTGCATGGGTGTAGCATCCTGGTCAGGCCCTCAGGTTAGGGTCTGACCACTTTTTTCCCCCTTAGAATACAATACAAAAAAAACTGCACGCTTTTTGGATGTGGATTATTCCAAACGTCACTTCACCATGACTATTAAAGACACGATATTAGCTAGAAGGGAATAGTCACATGGCCTGACATTAGTGACATGTGATTTCAAGCATGTGATTTCAAGTATTTTAATGCAAATACAGTATAAGACAGGAAGGCAAGAGTAAGAGCAATACAAGATAAATCCATTATATCCATTGAATCGAATTAGCGGTTGTTCGGGCGTATTTCGTCGAAAAATCATCAAAATCATTTAATACTACACATTTCGATATCCTTTAATACCCCGCAACTTTCCTGAAAATGTCATCAAAATCCGACAAAAAAGGGAGAGGAAAACAAAAAAGCAGAAGAAGAAGAATAGGAATTCTTACAATAACAATAGTATTCTCCCTAAAGGGGAGAATTCTAATAATGTTTTGTTGTTCTTAACATACCCTGGCTAATAGACTCCAGGGATCATCCCAACAGCTAAAACACTTGAACACTATGGTACAAATGCATCAGCTATGGGTGAGAACATTACGTGTGTGACTGTTTTTTATTACCCCGCCACCTGGGCAGCCACACTCCGTCTTCGGGGATAATAATAATAATAATAATAATTTAACGTCCTCTCGACCTGGGAAGGCACAAAATAATAATAATAACAACAAGGTAGACTTAAATAGTGTGATACCCCGCCTAAAGTCAGCCTCATCGCACTTTGCAAAGCAATTAAGAACAAACTAAAATACTAAAACTATACATCCATGCAAATAATACATACCCACATACTCATATAGGAAATACAGACTCACCATGCATAGCTACAGCTGACAAAATACCATGTCTCCTATATGCTGATGACTTGGCATTGCTCTCAACCACAAAGATTGGGTTACAAGCTAAGTTAGATAAATTACATGAATATTGCGTACAATGGGGATTAAAGATGAATATTAATCAAACGAAGGTGGTGATTTTTGTTTACTAAATCAGCCCCTAAAACTAACATTTTCTTTCATTGTGGTGACACTATTATTGAAACAGCTGAGCAATACTAATATCTTGGTGTAATGTTTCACCCAAGTGGAAAGTTTCATTTGGCACAAGCTCACTTATCAAAACAAAGTAACAAAGCTATTCATGTTATTAGAAAAGCAATACATGGGCAAGACATGAAGCCTAATATAACATCACATTTGTTTAATAGAATGATACAACCAGTTTTTATTAGCGCTGAAGTATGGTTTCCAAAAACATTTAACTGGCAGGATAATTTGGATATAAATGAAGTGTTTACGACATGCTTATCAATTTCTTTTACATTTGAAAATACGCATGCAAAGTTGTGTAGACAGGTTCTAGGTGTGCATAAAAAAGCGATGCTATTGCCTACTTTAAGAGAAATAGGCAGATTCCTGATCGTGTTTAAGATTATACATCAGGTGATAACATAATGGTTCCATGTAATTAACTCAAATAAGAATTGTTACATTAAATTATTTTACGACAAACTTAAAAAAAAGATGAAAAAGACAGATGGATAAGAACTGTTCAAAATAATTTTAAGACAATAGGCTTCAAGCACAATTGGGATAATCAGAATACATTTATGATTATTTTAAAGAAAGAGCAATAATTTTATTTTCATTTATGATTCCTTTAAAGAAAGAGCAAAACAATAGACCAACTAAACAAAGACCATGGCTATGAACATGTTTTCCTCTTTTACATCTGAAATTATAAAAAGCAATCGTCTTAGTTTATATTGTTATTGTTTTGTGCCAAATTAGTCTATTGGTTGTTGTTGTTTTTTCTAATGCAATAAGCAGCTGTACGCGCACGGGCACACACACACACACACTACTGTTTGTCCTACTGTCCCTTTTCAAAGGCAAAAGCCGAAATATTGAGAGAAGCAAATCTTTCCTGTTTTGGTTTTCATTCCTTATGGTTTTGCTATATGTAAATATTGGAGCCTTTTACCAATATACATGAAGAAACCTTCCCTTTGTGACTCAATCTTCTTGTTGAGGTGAGAGAGGGTCACTTTGGTAGACTACGATCCCATCCAGTGCCGAGCTGATGAGACCCCCAAGAATATAAACAGCTGTCCTCGGCTGGGTTCTTCCATTGCCTCCCGAACAAGGAGGAAAAACTAAACTAGCATTCTTATGTTTTTATTCTCTCTTTTTTAGAACATGGATCAAAATTCCAAGTTAAATTAACTCCAAAGGAATGTGAAGAAAATCGAAGCAATACAGAGATGGGCGGCTCACTTCGTTCTCAACCGCTACCACAACACCTCCAGTGTGTCTGATATGCTTGAGCAGTTAGGGTGGCCCACACTCGAGTACCGCAGGAAGAAGGCTAGGTTCACAATGCTGTATAAGATCATGAACGGCATTGTCACAGTCGACAACGCCAGACTGAGCCCAGCACCAAGCCGTCAAAGAATAGGACACACCCAACAACTGTCCACCATCCAGTGCCGAACAGACTACAGAAGATGCTCTTTTTTCCCTCGGACCATCAAAGACTGGAACAAGTTGCCAGAGGAGGCGGTGTCTGCCACACTCAGCTCGTTCCAGTCTACTGTCTAGCCATTGTACATACCCTCTTTTTTTTAAAATTAGCTTAACGGTTCCAGTTCCTGCCGATTCAGCATCATGCCGAGCTTCCGCTGAATGGGTCTTGGCTGGCTGGGTCACAGTAGATTAGGGTTGTTTTGATTTGTTTTTGTTCTGTGTGCGACCTTCGGACCTCGACCAAACAGTATTAAAAATCAAATTGTTGATTGTGGATACTAAATGGAAGAAGAAGAACTGGTTTGATTCTAATGTTCACGTCTAAAGACATTTGGACACAAAAGATTTTTTGCATTTTACTATTGCGTTTCAAATGCTCTAACTTTTAAGTTCTCTAGATCAGAGGAACGGCGCTAGCAATTAACTGATATTTCTCTGTGTCCAATGTCTATATTTATGAACATCAGAATCAAACAGAAAAGTTTCATCAAAGCAAATTATTCTGCATTTCAAATGCACCAACTTTTCAGTTCTTCAGATTAGGGGTATGGAGCTCAGCTAATAACTGAGATTTTTCATTCATACTATTGTTATCCATTAATTTGGATATCATCTCAGTAATTGGCCCTCTCTAGTCATTTCTATTATGTTTCTAAATTATATTTTCAGAACAATATTATTTTCTTCATTCTACACCAGTTTTTCACTATTTCTGTTTTAACTTAGTGCTGGTTTGCTTTTATTGTGGACTTTCAATCTGGTGCAAAAGAGGACAACCATTCTCTTGTAGAATGTCTTCTTGCTCAGGTTAGATGAACACTAGACAGTCAAATTTACAAATGTCCCATACGTGTCTGATTCAGACCAAGAGGACGTAAAACACAATTTTCGTCGCAGTCAAATTGCAGGCCGATCATTCATGTATTGTGTTCTTGGGTGGGGTGAGTGGTGGTGATTGTGGTGATGGTAATGGTGTGTGGGGTGGTGGTGCGTGTGTATGCTTGTGCATACGTGCCTGTGTGTATGTACTGGGTGTGTGTGCATGTTCTTCAAACGTTTCATGAAACTATAATAAATGCTATGCTAAAGAGATACATCTAACAATTTTCAATTGTTTGATCTTTTCAGCCGAAGTTTGTACAGAGGGTGCCATTCTTCAGCGATCTAATTTCACCTTTACACCCAGAGGTGAAAGTCAAAATACTGCCGACTATGTCTTTATAAATGAGGATGAAGATGCTACTAGAGTACAAGTAAAGGTGACTAACAACGACAACGAAGCCCACATCCCATTTGTCTTGAAGGAATTGATTTTGACGCTCACCAACATTCAAATCGTTTTCGTCAAATCTGTCTACGCAAATGGATCCGTTTTTGAAGAAGTAAGCAGCAAAAAGACTATTAGACCATCTTTTTTTTGGCTTCATGACGTTTTGTCAAGAGACGTTTGGCTAATGGACATTTGACTGATCGTACATTTGATTCATGGACATTTACGTTTGGCTAATGGACATTTGACTGATCGTACATTTGATTGATGGACATTTGGCTGAATGGACATATTTGTTTCTGAATGGACATTTCACTAAACGGACATTTTACCAAAACCAATTCTGGACATTTTACCGAACGGACATTCGTTGAAGACATTTTGCATAACGGATATTTGGCCAAAAGGTCATAACAACATTTTTCAACTAAGCATTTGACCAAATTCATACTTAGCTGAATGAGCATGTTGTCATTTGTCCAAATGAACATGTAACTTGTACATCCCTCGCGTGATCAGGAATGCGTGAATGCAATTGAAATGCTTTTTGAAACTCAGTTAGCAATCAGCACCCAGTTATCCCTCACCCACACCACTACGTTACGCGAATCCCAAAGTGGGTTAACGAGAGAAAGTGACGAGCAAAATGTTCATACAAGTATATGTCCATTCTCTGAAATTTTGGTCAGTAAAATGTTCTTTCGGTAGAATGTCCTTCCTGTGAAATGTCCATCAGCCAAATGTCCAATGACCAAATACCCATCAACCATAATTATATGGATGGAGTTTGAGATCCATTAGACTACAAAACAGATTGTTAAAAATAACATTAGCTGCAATTATATGTGAATAAATGTGAAAATGAACAAAGGTAGGAACACTCCATTAATAAAATTAATCCACCTCCACCAAAGAACACCTTGGTTCATTTTCGCTACCTTCTCTCCTAGCATCTCTGTTGTACACGATTGTACACACATGAACATCAACTGATGTACACAACTGTGCAGACACACATACACACACACACACACACACACACACACACACACACACACACACACGCGCACACGCACACACACACACACACACGCATACACACATTGTAGGTTGGATCTATTTCCACTTCCCTGTCCTCTTTATGTATTCAAGAGGGTAGCAGTACATCTCCAATGTGACAGATTCCTGCAAAGATAATGTGTGTGTATGTGTGTGTGTGTGTGTGTGTGTGTGTGTGTGTGTGTGTGTGTGTGTGTGTGTGTGTGTGTGTGTGTGTGTGTGTGTGTGTTCGTTCGTTCTTTAATTTAACGTCTGCCCAACTTACAGTGATCTTAGACAAGTGTGTGTGTGTGTGTGTGTGTGTGTGTGTGTGTGTGTGTGTGCGTGCGTGCGTGCGTGCGTGCGTGCGTGTGTGTGCGTGCGTGCGTACGTGTGTGTGCGCACGTGTGTGTGTGTGTGCGGGTGTGTGAACATACACGTGAATATGCACATGCATTTGTGTGTAAGTAGAAAATACCTCAATTACAAAATGAATAAAATGTTCATACACAGCAGGTAATGTTACTTAAGTTTTTTCATCAATGTCTCTTTGTTTCTTTTTTTGCTACAGACATTTGAAAACCCAAGTAGCATTTTCACATATGACGGAAATCCAGAGCCACTGATCCGAATAGTGATCAGAGGTAGAAACAATCCACAATTCCAATACCAGGGTGGGCTTTCAGTGGATGAGCTGACAGCATGCTCACATGGTGAGTTTGGTGTTCTCAGTGGTGGTGGTGGGGTGGTGATTATTTTGTTGCTGTTGTTGTTGTTCGTGTCCTTGTTCTTGTTGTTATTGTTGTTGTAAACATTTTCTGCGTTTTTTTAATTCTGTATGCGAACATTTTGGAAAAGATTTTCTGGTGTGATTCATACCGCGCCAGCTTCTCTGTCATGTTTCGCAGAGTTGTTCACATGTGGATGTGGTCTGTAGTACTGCTGGATCTAGTGGTCATTCCACATGGGATCGGGGATACAAAAGAAGAACATAAAACGGCAGCACACAGGTCGCAGGCACAGAGGATTAAGCCTGAAAACCTCTTCATAAAGGAGGCTCCAGGTTTGTTTATCTACCCATCACAGAATACAGAAAACAGCAACCAAGGTATAAAGACATGTATGTAACATGATTATAAACTTTCTCTGATGTGTTATTAATCCCTGAACGGTCTGACTGATCTTCGGAATATCTATATACTCCATCTAGACAACTACTTTCCTCCTCTGACTTTCATATCCTCCAGATTCTTCGTTACCACCTCAGGACACTTGGTGAATGTTGTTTCGCTTTCCGGGCTCCTACCTCTTGGAACAAAGTGCCTCTTTCACCCAAATAAAAGCTCAAACTCTGCCTTCTTTCAAGTCTGCTCTTAAAACCACTGTATTTCGACTCTAATCTGCGTCTTTCATTTCATTTCTACTGTTGTTCCTCCTCAATCTTCCTCCTCAGCCTTATGTGTGTGTGTGTGTGTGTGTGTGTGTGTATGTGTGTGTGTGTGTGTGTGTGTGTGTGTGTGTACATGCGTGTTGTGTGTACATGCGTGCGTGTGTACATGTATGTGTGTGCGTTTGTATTTGCGTGTGTGTGTGTATATATATATATATGTGTGTGTGTGCGTCTGTGTGTGTGTATGTGTGTGTGCTATGCTTGATAAATAGAATGTTTTGTAAAATAAATTGTGCGCATGCATGTGCACGCATGTGTGTGTGGTGTGTGTGTGTGTGTATGCGCGCGCGAGCATTTGTGTGTGTGCGCAACTTGTGTTTGATCGTTTGATCTAAATTTTGTATATCTAAATTTGTTTTGCTATTTAATATTATTTATTGATTTACTGATTAAGCGCTCAGGGCTTTCTAAGATTGAGCGCAAAGAATGCTTATCATCCTTATCATTAGGACTCCCCTCTTATAGAGGAGAGTCCTATTGTCCTTAGACAAATTCTACTCATTCTTCTTTTTTTCTTTTTTTCCCCCTTGTTTTGTCCGATTTGACTGAAAAATTCAGAAAAGTTGCAAGACCATAATGTTATGGAGAATTGGAAATATTAAACGATTTCGCCGAATTTTCGATGAAATGAGGCTGAAAAACCGCGTAATTGGCAAAATTTCAATCTTGAATATCTCGATAACGGCAGGACCGAATGGATTCATTTTCAGTATTCATTAAAAACTCAATTTCCAGTATAAATCCGAAGCGGAAGTGCCCTGGCTAGGAACCTGCAGCTACATTTCTATTCACGGAATAGCCCAAACCGGAAGTGACGTCAGAAAACTAACTGTTGGTTATCAAACCCTTATATTGGACCAGTTGTGAAACGAGTTTGTTGATGATAATTATGTTAAACAATTAGGAAGTTATTCAAATGTAAATTGCTTTCCATAATTTTCACTGATTAATTCCATTTCAGGATTTGTTTTCACCCGATTTTGATGAAATTTGCTGGAAAATTGAAGGATACTACTCGTATACGAACGTTTCAATATGAAATCGATTGGCAGAAATATGACCAAAATGGCTAAATTTGGCCACATTTTAATCTTGATTAACTCCAAAACAACTGTACGGAATGAGTTAATATTTTCAGTATTTATTAAAGAGTAACTGAACAACGCTTCCTGTATGAAATCCAACCGGAAGTGCGCTACTGACTGGCTGAACTGTACTACAAACACAGCCGAAAAACGGCCAAATTCAGCTGAATTTCAGTCTTAAAGTCGTCAATTTGACACGAATACACACACACACACACACACAAGCACACACACACACACACACACACACACACACACACACACACACACACACACACACACACACACACACACACACACACACACACACACACACACTCACACACACACACACACACACACACACACACACACACACACACACACACACACACACACACCCCTCGCGCGCTGGCGTGCGCAAACACACACGCACACACACACACTTAAGCTGAAAATAGCTGAACAAACTGACCACAGTATGTTACTAAGCATAATGGGTAGTATACATGTGGGACAACACTTTCTAAACATGATTTTATACATAACGTTGTGCAAATGATGTATTTAGTATTTTATATTTGGGGAGGGGGAAATATTTATTAAGAGTGGGAGGTAAGGGAACCAATCTTCTTCAAATTTTCTCGCTGTATAATTCAAGACAGACAAATGTTTTTCTATGTTATATCTATTTTTTAATACAGCGAGAAAAGCCTGCAGGTTAGGGTGAACATCTTGGAGTTTACATTTATAAATGTAGAATTTAGCCAAAAGAAGTGCAAGGTCTATAACTTTATCAGTTCTTGTATCTTGTTTGACCCCAAACAAAATTAATTCCTTACTTATCTCCATGTTGTGACAATGCTGATATTTGTCTTTTAACATATTTTCAAAGTCATTCCTAAATCTTTTGATATCAACACAGTCATATAACATATGAGGAATTGTTTGCTCTTCTTGACTGCAAAAATTGCAATTTGGAGAATCAATAATTTTACGTAGAAACAAATGTCTTTGGGTTGGGAGTAATCTATGTAAGAGTCTAGTTTGAAACCATCTTAGTTGAACATCAGCTGAAGTCTTAAAACAGTGTGAAAATATACATTTCCAATCGAGGTTATCAAAAATATGGTTCCATTTAATGACAGCAGTAGGTACAACATTGTTACTATTTAAAGCATTTTGTACATATTTATTCCCTCTCTTTTGATGTAACAGTTTGTACCTGTTGGTCACAATAACATTTAATTTCCGACCGTAAGAACGAACAGCATTCAGAATGCCCTCATACAAAACAAATTTAGTTCTAATACCTGGAAACCGTGTCAAAAATTCCTGATATGACATAAAATTACCCTCATCATTTATTAATTGCCTTACAAAAAGAATGTCATGAGTAACCCATTCTCGCACAAAAATGACTTTCTTATTTCTTACAATATTTGCATTATAGTGGATACACTCAGACATAAATTCATGAATAGAAGTAGGTTGACATTTCAAACACAGTTTCTTATAGTGTCGTATGACATCCTTCGAAAAAGGATTCTGTACAGTCTGCATAATAACATTTCCATATTCTGCTCCAAATTTGTCAACATTATCCAGCATAGGAAACATATTTACAGTAAAAGTTTTCCAATCAGACTCATCACTTAAAAGTCTTCGTAACCAACTAACTTTCATAGAAGATATAAAATTCTTCACATTAAGCATTCTTAAACCACCAGTACCATATTCTTTTTCAATTACAGATGTTTTACTTTTACTTTTTGTTACCATTCCATTAAAAGATGTATAATTCCTTTTCCAAAGCAGTAATAAAATCGTCAGGGGGATCTGGCAGGTTGATAAGGAGATGAACAATTTTTGAATACACTGAGGTCTTAATTACTGTTCTTTTACCAAAAGGGGTGATCTGTCGTTTTTTCCATGATATCAGAATTCTTCTCATTGCCTATAGTTTATCTTCATAGTTAATACGTACAATATTGTCTGTATTAGTAAAGAATTTGACGCCTAAAATTTTAAAAGTACCTGGATCCCACACAAAAATGTTGTCCCTCATATATCGAATACCACAGTTCTTTCTACTTCCAATCCACATGATTTGGGTTTTATCAAAATTTATTTAGACCTGACATGTGTGAAAACTTTGTGAGAACATTTCGAGGGGTGCCTGCCAGAACGGTCTATCTCAAAAGGAATAAAGAGCACAGATGGGCAGTTCTGACATTCACCCCTCGAATTTTATGGTTTCATTAAACGATCTTTCAGAGTTACATTTTCTCTATGTGTATTTTCATTTGTTGGGATACATTTAAGCACTGCTTGTTGCTGCTTCAATTATTATGTATTGTCTGATCTATATTGTTACTGGACAACAAAAAATGTTTAAACACAGATAGTGTATTTATCACCAGTTCCAACAGCTGCAACACCTCCACCTGTCGGACCCCACCCCACCGGAATTGGAAACCAAGATGAATACCACCACCAACAGGAACACACAAGTTGTAATATTAGAGTAAAACGTTTTAATCCACTGGAACTCCACCATGTCTGGCCCAAAATTAAAGAAGCACCACCACATTTTAGCAACTCCAAGACCAACAGGACGCCACCACCCACCTACTGGAACATTCCCGGAATATTTTCTTTCGGAACCCCACCACCAACACCACCACCACCTAAAGGAACATACACCAAACTGGAACTCCACCACCTACACGGAACACCACCCCTACAGGAACTCCACCACCTTTTTGAACCTCACCACAATATTTGGAACATTCCACCACCTAAGCGGTTAGCACACCACACCTGCTGGAACACCACCACCTATAACTGACAGTCCTTTAAAAGAGAGATCATTGGAACACCACCACCTACATGAATGGAACACTTGGTTTCCCTTCTTTGGGAATACCATGTAATGGAACCACCCACTCCCTACTGGAACTCCACCACCTACCTTTACGGAACTCCACCACCCTTGACACACCAACATGGAACCACCACCAACAGGAACTGACCAGCTGTCCTTTATAAAATGGAACCCCACCACCTACCGGACAGACCGTACTAAACACCACCTAATGGAACTCCACCACCTTGTGTGACTCCAACACCTACTGGAACTCCACCACCTACATTGACACCACCTACCAGGAACACCAACCAATGCCACCAACCGGAACTGGAAACCACCTACCACTGGAACTCCACCACCTACTGGAACTCCACCACCTACTGGAACTCCACCACCTACAGGAACACCACCACCAACAGGAACACCACCACCACCATTTCTTAAAACAGAACACCACCACCATACAGGAATAGGAATGTCACCACCCTTAATTGGATCCACCAAATCAGGAACTCCACCACCTACTGGAACTCCACTTCATTAAGTATACAGGAACTCCACCACCACACCGGAACTCCACCACCTACTGGAAATCCACCACCTACTGGAATTCCACCACCTACAGGAACTCCACCACCTACAGGAATTGACTTTTTCTCCTTACTGGAACTCCACCACCTACTTGACCCCACCACCTGATATTCCACCACCTACAGGAACTCCACCACCTACTGGAACTCCACCTCCTACCGGAACTCCACCACCTACTGGAACTCCAACACCTACCTCAGGAACCATACCACCTAGGAACTCCACCACCGGAACTACTGGAACTCCTTAACCACCTACTGGAACTCCACCACCTACCGGAACTCCACCACCTACTTTTTTGGAACTCCACCACCTAGGTAGGAACCCCACCTCCTACAGGAACTCCACCACCTACAGGAACCCCACCACCTTTTGTTTCCACCACCTACAGGAACCCCACCACTGGAACCACCACCTACAGGAACACCACCACCTACAGGTCTTTTCCACCTTTACCTACAGGAACTCCACCACCTACCGGAACCTCCACCACCTACAGGAACTCCACCAATTACAGGAACACCACCACCTAGGAACCCCACCACCAACAGGAACACCACCACCTACATTTCAAACCCCACCACCAACGCGGAACTCCACCACCTAATGGAACCCCACCACCTACAGGAACTCCACCACCTACCAACTGGAACCCCACCACCTACCGGAAACTCCACCACCAACAGGAACACCACCACCAACAGGAACACCACCACCAACAGGAACTCCACCACCTACCGGAACTCCACCACCTACTGGAACTCCACCACCTACTGGAACCTCCACCACCTACTGGAACCCCACCACCTACTGGAACTCCACCACCTACTGGAACTCCACCACCTACCGGAACCCCACCACCTACCGGAACTCCACCACCTACAGGAACACCACCACCAACAGGAACACCACCACCTACTAGGAACTCCACCACCTACCGGAACTCCACCACCAACAGGAACTACCACCACCAACTGGAACTCCACCACCTACAGGAACCCCACCACCTACTGGAACTCCACCACCTACCGGAACCCCACCACCAACTGGAACTCCACCACCAACAGGAACACCACCACCTACAGGAACACCACCACCACTGGAACTCCACCACCTACTGGAACCCACCACCTACCGGAACTCCACCACCTACCTGGAACCCCACCACCTACCGGAACTCCACCACCTACCGGAACCCCAAACCACACCACCACCACCTACCGGAACTCCACCACCTACAGGAACACCACCACCTACTGGAACTCCACCACCTACAGGAACACCACCACCTACCGGAACTCCACCACCTACAGGAACCCCACCACCTACCGGAACTCCACCACCTACCGGAACTCCACCACCTACTGGAACTCCACCACCTACCGGAACCCCACCACCTACCGGAACTCCACCACCTACCGGAACTCCACCACCTACAGGAACCACCACCACCTACAGGAACTCCACCACCTACCGGAACTCCACCACCTACCGGAACCCACCACCTACCGGAACTCCACCACCTACCGGAACCACCACCTAGGAACTCCACCACCAACAGGAACTCCACCACCAACCGGAACACCACCACCTACAGGAACACCACCTACACCACCACCGGAACTACTCAACACCACCACCTACCGGAACAGGAACTCCACCACCTACCGGAACTCCACCACCTACAGGAACTCCACCACCTACCGGAACCCCACCACCTACCGGAACTCCACCACCTACAGGAACTCCACCACCTACCGGAACCCCACCACCTACCAGGAACACTCCACCACCTACCTACAGGAACCTCCACCACCTACCGGAACTCCACCACCTACAGGAACCCCACCACCTACCGGAACACCACCACCTACCGGAACTCCACCACCTACCGGAACTCCACCACCTACCGGAACTCCACCACCTACTGGAACTCCACCACCTACCGGAACTCCACCACCTACCGGAACTCCACCACCTACAGGAACTCCACCACCTACCGGAACCACCACCTACAGTGGAACCCCACCACCTACCGGAACTCCACCACCTACTGGAACTCCACCACCTACCGGAACCCCACCACCTACTGGAACTCCACCACCTACCGGAACTCCACCACCTACCAGGAACTCCACCACCTACAGGAACTCCACCACCTACCGGCACTCCACCACCCACCAGGAACTCCACCACCTACCGGAACTCCACCACCTACAGGAACACCACCACCTACAGGAACTCCACCACCTACCAGGAACTCCACCACCTACTGGAACTCCACCACCTACATGGAACTCCACCACCTACAGGAACTCCACCACCTACAGGAACACCACCACCAACAGGAACTCCACCACCTACCGGAACTCCACCACCTACCGGAACTCCACCACCTACTGGAACTCCACCACCTACAGGAACCCCACCACCTACCACTGGAACTCCACCACCTGCCACTACCGGAACTCCACCACCTACTGGAACTCTACCGGAACTCCACCAACCCTACCGGAACCTCCACCACCTACTGGAACTCCACCACCTACTGGAACTCCACCACCTACTGGAACTCCACCACCTACTGGAACTCCACCACCTACTGGAACTCCACCACCTACTGGAACTCCACCACCTACTGGAACTCCACCACCTACCGGAACCCCACCTCCTACAGGAACTCCACCACCACCACCTACCGGAACTCCACCACCTACTGGTACCCCACCACCTACCGGAACTCCACCTCCTACCTGGAACCCCACCACCTACCTGGAACTCCACCACCTACAGGAACTCCACAACTCTCCACCACCAACCGGAACCCCACCACCTACAGGAACCCCACCACCTCCACCACCTACAGGAACCCCACCACCTACTGGAACTCCACCACCTACCTGGAACCCCACCACCTACCGGAACTCCACCACCTACTGGAACTCCACCACCTACGCGGAACTCCACCACCTACAGGAACACCACCACCTACTGGAACTCCACCACCTCCACCAGCCTACCGGAACTTCCACCACCACCAACAGGAACAACCTACCACCAACTACTGGCACTCCAACACCATTACACGGAACTCCACCACCTACCGGAACTCCACCTCCTACTGGAACCCCACCACCTACCGGAACTCCACCACCTACTGGAACCCCACCACCTACCGGAACTCCACCACCTACAGGAACTCCACCACCTACCGGAACCCCACCACCTACTGGTACTCCACCACCTACCGGAACTCCACCTCCTACAGGAACCCCACCACCTACCGGAACCTCCACCACCTACCGGAACTCCTCCACCTACCGGAACTCCACCACCTACCGGAACCCCACCTCCTACCGGAACTCCACCACCACTGGAACCCCACCTCCTACTGGAACTCCACCACCTACTGGAACACCACCCCACCACCTACTGGAACCTCCACCACCTCCTACTGGAACTCCACCACCTACCGGAACAGGAACCACCTCCTACCGGAACTCCACCACCTACCGGAACACCCCCCCCCCTCCCCTCCCTACAGGAACTCCACCACCTACCGGAACTCCACCACCTACCGGAACTCCACCACCTACCGGAACCCCACCACCTACCGGAACCCCTCCACCCACCGGAACTCCACCACCTACCGGTTTGTGTTTATTTTATTATCCTTTTTTGATAAAAGTACGTGGCAAAGAATGGCGTTCCTTCTTTTTGTTCCATTTGATGTTTGCTGTCATAATTATCGCTTATCCCCAACCAGGGCCTAGAGATACACTGCACTTGCAGTGTTGGTCAAGTAGAAACAGAATGTTCAGGTGGTATGGACTGTTGGCATTCTCCCCTGACATAGACACTAAATGAGTGATCGACAGTTTTGTGGGAGGATTCAACACCAGCATTGTCAAAGACTATGTTGTGATATTTTCTGATCGGTCTGTGCAGCGTCACTTGATAAGCAATCAAGAAGATTGCGATTCATCACGCAAAACAATAAGATGTGAATATGTTCGAGTCAGACGTCTTTGTGATTGAATATTCATGCACATCAGACACTGGTTGTTGTTTGCTGTCGTTCCCTTGCTTAATTAAAGACTACAAGGATCATCCTGACAGCCGAAGCTGCTAGGGATTAGAACATTACGTATCTGACCGTGTTTTATTACTCCACACTCCGACTTCGGATGGTTTGGACTGATTGTGTTTTACTAAGAGCTTGCCATGGCTACAGACAATCGCCGCATAAATACGCAGAACATAGCAACATTTTGAACATTTTATAACTTGGCGTTCCATCTTATGTCAATTGGTCTGACACCTTATGCCAAGGCGAATGAGACACTGATGAAGTTAAATGGTTGTACTGATGCATCAAGCAATGAAAGAAAAAAACATGCTGACTGAAGATAGCACAAAGCTGGCCAACCTGTAAAAGGGGAAACGTGTCAACCGAGAAAACACACCCACGTCATTGAACAAGCTGCAATGGACCTAGGCACGATACGAAACCTCATCGTATTTTACTTTGGCTGATGGGATTCACGTGGCTGGTTAGTACATTCTGATGTATTGGTGGATGAACAATAATGTGACACTTTTGTTCATGGCAACAAAAGAAGAATGAAAAGACTGTTCTGAGTGTTTGTCATGGGTTCCGTGATGACAAATCGTGTGCGAATTCCCTTGTTTTCTTTCGAGTTGTTTTTATTTGTCAGTGTTTTCGTAATCGCGCTTACATTGCTAATGGAGTTACACCACTCTAAAGCAATAAAAATCATTTCGTATTCGTATTCGTACTGCAATGTTGGTCTGAAAATTAGGGCATTTGAGGAACGCTCTCAGAAATCACATACGTTTAGTTAAGAAGCTCGACTGTGTGGAAGCTCGAAAACCCTTGTGTATGGGGTTTCAACGTTTAAAGTCCTCATCTTGAGCCCATAGCATACTCACTGTGCGTAGGAGTCAGTCCAGCACCAAAGAAAAGTCCCCTTGTCACTGATGGGGTTTCAACCCAAGACGTCCCAGCCACAAGTCCGCGACATTGTCACTACACACATGGTGACTGGTAGTAGCCTGGTTTCTGGCAGTCTGGAACATCCCAATAAACTGTCAGGCTGCCACTGCGCTTCAGTTCTACTTGGCCACGTGGAATTCAGGTTATACTGTATTGTACCAAGGACACAGTGGATTGTCTGATGCTGTCAGGGGGGGTGTGATCCCGCATTGTAGACAGGGCCCATTCAAGCTATGTTAGTACGCATATTGTCGCACAATACCCACTGTGAGTACGCATATTGTCGTCCAACGCATATCCTCACCGACGACAATATGCGTTGATCTCGGTACGCGTAGTGTCGCCCAGAAATTCACCAATTTAATATCTTCAAAAGTCTGAGGCAAAATGTAGTATTATATGGATTAAGGTAGAAAGAGAGAAAGAAAGACAGAATAGTGCGTGCGTGTCTGTGTCTGTGTGTGTTGCTTGTTGGTAAGTATGACTGATAGTTTGTGTTACTTGTAACTAAATTTCTTAAACTTGTATAATGACTAATGGTGAGTCAGACTGACCAGTGGTCATTTTTACAACACATACACACGCACGCGCGCACGCGTGCACGCGCGCACTCACGCACACACGCACATACACACACACACACGTTCACACACACGCGCGCGCACACACACTCACTCACACAAACATACAGAGAGAAGAGGGTGGGGAGGAGACGAACGAAACGAACGCATCTTTTTTTAATGTTGGAAAAGAATACGCACAGTACAGGCCTGTTTCCATCTCGCCAACAACAAGGAAGAAAATATTAAAAAAGAAGAAAAATTCAGTTCAATACATGAATGACAAATATATGTGCATACCAATCACACACACGCGCGCACGCGCACGCACGCACGCACATGCTCACACGCGCACGCACGCGCACGCACACACACGAACACAAACGCACACGCACACACACACACACACACACACACACAACACAAACACAACACACCCACACACCACTAAAAGAGAGAGAGAGAGAGAGAGAGAGAGAGAGACCCATTTTTTCTGTTGTAGGGATACTTTGGGCCCTGTGAACAAATATGTATGTACTTCAATTCATTTGCGAGAGAGAGACAGAGACAGAGCACAGATAGACAAACATACATACACTGGCAGACGAACCGAGAAAGACAGAGACAGCAACACGTATACGTGAGAGAGAGCATATGTAGCATTGTTTAAATAGAACGCTATAATAAAATTCCTAAAAGTAATGTAACATAATAAAACCAGAACAAAATACCAAACTACATTAAAGTAATATACTTCCTTCCTTTCTTTGTGACTCGGACATGTTTCTCATTTCTATTATTGATATGTCGCTTTTGTTTCTCGCCGCTGCTGTCACTTGCTTGCATTATGCGTCACACTAAGCAATATAGTTTATCTATCCTCTCAACATAACCTGTCTTTTTCGGCGTTGGGCGCTGTTATTCAACGTTTGTTAGAATAGCATGCGACTCTAGCATGTTGCTATACTTAGAAGCTCTCTTCCAATGTCCGATTCAAATCCTGAGACTTGGCATGAGCTTCTAATTAGCAATACATGCTAAGTCCTCATTGCTATATCTCAACGTTGAATACAGGCCCTGGACAACATCTTTGTAAGAGTTTCTTGAACAAAGGCAGTATAACGGGCCTGTGAGACAGAGAGATTCCTAGATGACAGTAAGCAAAGGAACTATGCCGAGTCAAAGACTAGTGGCAGATTAAAGGAAGTTTTAAGCACAGAACTTCCAGAAGATGGGAAACTATTTGCAAAAAAAGGTCCCCAGGTATCCCCATGGTAGAAAGTAAATGCAAAGCTGTCGCCAAATAAATTGCACAGACACCTCCCTCCCCACCCCCACCACCACCAGCACGGCCCTTAGAGGCAATTCAATAGTTAATCTTCCATAAAAACAACATAAACATGTGCACATAACCCTTTCTCAGACACACATGCATGTGTCGCGCGCTTGAATATCAGGACGAAAATGTGTTCCTCAGATCACTCGACGCTATCAAGAAATGTCAACTTGTCTAGTCTTCGCATAACTCGGCCTTTTTGCAGAAAATTTTGAAATAAGTCCAACACTCTGAAAAAACTTTTTTGGTACAGTCGCAGTTCTGGCTGGAGTTATAAGAGGTGGAATGTATCTGAAGCTTTCGATTCTGTCTTGGGGGGGGGGGGTGTGCTTCTTTGTTCTTATTTGTTCGTTACAAGACTTCTCTGTTATTCTTTCTTCCAGAGTTTACAACGACAGGCACCAGTGGGGACTACTTCAGGTAAGATGTGTCCTACCATTTACATTTTTGTCCCTAATTCTGATGATAATAATGATAATAATAATAATAACACTAGTACATTTATATAGCGCTTAACCTCAGATGAGCACAAAGCGCTTTACAATAAATTATTCATCGACAGACAACAAAAACAACATTAAAGAGTGACACCAACGCAGCAGACAACGCATATACACACCAACTCTCTCTCTCTCTACACACAGCACACACAACACCACCGACCCACAATGCACACACACACACACGACACCACACACATCTATACACTCATGCTACATCGCTCACTCACTCCCCACCCACACACACTACACACACACACACAACACACACAACACCACACACACACACAACACACACACACAGATACACGCACACCCACTCGAACACACACACACACACACATTTATCGACGCCAACTCGTTCCTACCCCATTCAGTAAGGCGACAGCAACCGATCCGCACGGACTGACGACATACATCCACACACATACACAAACACCCTCCCACAAAAACGAGCGCACGCAGACAGACACACCACACACACACGCGTCACACCACACGCACGCACGTCACACACGCGCCACCACAGCAAACGCACGCTGCACGCACGCACCGGACATACACCCACAGGGCAGAAGCACACAAGCCAACACAAAGAACCCCACACTTACACACACATCTTTACACGACACAAACCCACACACACACACATGACACGCACGTACAAGCACCCATGTATTCACACATGCATTCTGCCGCACACACACCACACACATACACCCACGCACAGGACCCACAAAACACAGCTCACATGGAGAAAACACAGCACAAACCTGCTATTCAATCCTCGCCTCGAGCTTGACCACACAACGATAGACACAAAACCAAAACTAGGACGACGGGGTAAAAAGCGCATTGGACGGGTAAGAGATGCCCACCCCAAAAATCTCATGAAATAAAGCAAATTTTCAGTCTCATTTTGCACAATAGAGACGAGCGTTTAATGTCTAGCAGTCGTCTCATGGGCAAATTTGACTGAAATTTTCTGTATTTCATGAGATAATTGGGGTGGGCTTTCTTACCCCCCTATGCGCGTTTTACCCCGTCCTCCCCCTTAAATTCAAATATTTGGGAGGGTGCAGCAGGAAAAAGATGGGTTTTAAGAGAGGTTTTTTGAATGAGGAGACTGAGTTGGAGTGTCGGAGGGGAGCAGATATATTTATGACGCACGTATCATTTCGATGCGAATGGATATTTTACATTTTGCAAGAAATAGGTACCAGTGACGAAGAGACAACTTTCTCAACACTCGGAAAATTGTACTTGATGCACTGATTTTAAAGCGTTTCTGCTCCAACACTGAAGCTAATCCTATGTAGACATGCACATAACACAAATACAACATCTTACCTAATACAACTTCGCTTCACTTCACCTTAGACTGTACTGCACTGCACTGCATTACACTACACTGCACTGCACTGCATTGCACTACACTGCACTGCACTGCACTACACTACACTGCACTACACTACACTGCACTACACTACAATAGACTGTACTGCACTGCACTGCATTACACTACACTGCACTGCACTGCACTCCACTACACTACACTACACTACACTGCACTACATTACATTACACTACACTACACTGCACTGCACCATTGCACTGCACTACATTTCACTACTGCATGCATCTGCACTACAATTACACTCATTTGCACCTACACTGCACTGCACTACATTACCACTACACTACACACTGCACACAAGCACTACATTACCTACCATTGCAACTACACTACCTGACACTACACTACACTGCACGCACTACACATACACTACACTACCATACTAAATAAACAAAAAAAAAAAAATAATTGTTTTGTGTTGATGAAAGTGATGATTGGCTTAGTAAAAGGTGGTAATTGGTCGGTTTAATTGTGATATTGTTTTGTGTTGATGACAGGGATGAGCATATGTGTATCATTATTTAAATAGTATAGTAGTTGAAATGTTTACAATCTTACTACAATTTTGTCAATTTTAATGAATGCAAAATATGGCATGCTTTACCAATAATTTTAGTCCTAAAAGATTTATGTTTGAATCATAATCCTTTTCTTCAAAAGTTTCATGAAACTATAATAAATGCTATGCTAAAGAGATACATCTAACAATTTTCAATTGTTTGGTCTTTTCAGCCGAAGTTTGTACAGATGGTGCCATTCTTCAGCGATCTAATTTCACCTTTACACCCAGAGGTGAAAGTGAAAATACTGCCGACTATGTCTTTGTAAATGAGGACGAAGATGTCACTAGAGTAGAAGTAAAGGTGACTAACAACGACAACGAAGACCCCATCCCATTTGTCTTGAAGGAATTGATTTTGACGCTCACCAACATTCAAAGGGTCATCGTCAGATCTGTCTACGCAAATGAATCAGTTTTTGAAGAAGTAAGCAGCAACAAGACTATTATACCGTCTTTTTCTTGGCTTCCTGACGTTTTGTCAAGAGACGTTTGGCTAATGGACATTTGACTGATCGTACATTTGACGAGCGAAATGTTCATACAAGTATATGTCCCTTCGATGAAATGTCCCTTTGGTGAAATGTCCCTTCGATGAAATGTCCCTTTGGTGAAATGTCCATTCTGTGAAATGTTCGTCAGTAAAATGTTATTTCGGTAGAATGTCCTTCCTTTGAAATGTCCATCAGCCAAATGTCCAATGACCAAATACCCATCAATCAAATGTCCAGCCATGCTGTTTTCTGTTTCTTAATGCACATAATTATATGAATGGAGTTTGAGATGCATTAGATTACAATCAGATTATAAAAAAGACATTAGCTACAATATAAATGAATAAAATGTAATGTAAAAATGAACAAAGGTAGGAACACTCCCCTCCACCAAAGAACACCTTTGTTCATTTTCGCTACCTTCTCTCCTAGCATCTCTATTGTACACAACTGTACACACATACACTTCAACTGATGTACACAACTGTACACACACACACCCGGGCCCGCGAGCGCACGCATGCACGCACACGCACGCGCGCACACGCACACGCACACACACACACACACACACACACACACACACACACACACACACACACACACACACACACACACACACACACACACACACACACACACACACACACACACACACACACACACAGAGTTTTAGTTTGGATCTATTTCCACTTCCCTGTCCTCTTTCTGTATTCT
>CM065702.1:47198789-47211289 GCA_017654935.2 Phymorhynchus buccinoides | reverse complement strand
TAGCAGTGATAGCAGGGAGATTTTGTCATCGTCAAGAGCAAGAAGGAGATCATTGACAATCTTGAGCAGGGCAGTCTCAGTGCTGTGACCAGCCCTGTAAGCAGACTGGTGGGGGTCAATCAAGTTGTTATGAACGAGGTGATCTGAAAGCTGAGCGAGAACGATTTTCTCAAGAATCTTAGATCAAAAGGGAAGATTGGAAGCGGGTCGGAAATTTTTGAGGGAGTTGGGGTCCATGGATGTTTTCTTAAGCAATGGGCGAACAACAGCAGATTTGTACACATGGGGGAAGATGCCAGATGAAAGGGATGTGTTAACAACACGGGTTATGTAAGGGACCAGGACATCAATGCATTCAAACAAAATGGATGCAGGTAGTGGGTCGAGGTCGCATGATTTCCTAGGCGAACTAGCTATGATCTTCATCACATCTTCCTCAGTCACACAACTAAAAATTGTCAAAGGTTGGCCTCAAAAAGAATGATCATCAACAAGAGGGGACCCAGGGAGCTTTGAACTGTCCAGATTGTCTCGTATTGTTTTCACTTTGGAATCGAAAAAGTCAGAGACGAGGGCTGGTAGTTCAGACGGGGAGAAAACTGTAGGGAGAACTGTGCTACTCTTTCGACCTAACAGACTGTTCGTGAGCTAATACATTTGAGCAGAAGTTTTACAGTCTAGTATCTTCCCTTCCCCCTCTCTTCAACTCGAGTTAATCTTAAATTGTAGGCTTATAAGTCTGTTAAAATAAACAAACAAAAGCTAACAATGATAGCATTGTACTTCTTGCACATTAAATGTACATTAAAAGTTTAACTCTCTATTCATGTGTGATCAGTTTTAGTCTCTGGTTATTGATGTTTAAGGAATTTGATTGATCATGTACATGTAGCATTGGTTGCCTCAGTTATTTTCGTTCATTTATGCGGGTTTTGGGTTGTTTTTTTCTTACTGCTCTATTTGTCACTGTCTTTGCTGTACCTTTGTACATTTACTGTTCCTTTGTTCATTAGTGTCTCCTCTTGTTAAAAGTTATCACGTTCCATGATCATTGATAAGTAGTGGTGCAGTCGTTTCCATCTAATTTATACTGTGTATCTGTATTGAGGACGTTTTGTAAGCCTTAGCGTGTGCTCTTGCATAATCATTAATATATAACTACATGGATTTCGTCATTAAAACTTGTTTAAGCCAATTGCAAATCAACCATAAACTGTCTGTATACACTGTAAGTATGTTTGCAGAAATAAGTAAACCAGAAGTGGTGTTAGGGTTCTGGTCAAAGAGGCGGAAGATGGGGGAAAGTGGGGGTGGGGGGTTCAGGGGAAAGGGAACAGAAAAAGCGTTGATGGAGCAATGTTGGAATGGGTAAGAAGGGAGAAGATCCGGATGTGGTTACAGGGATTAAGGAATGTGGCTATCACTCTCTCACACACATACATATATGTTTTTTAGGGGGAGAGTGAGCAAATGACAAAACGTGTGCAGGGACTAAGTATTGTGTGGTTGATATATTTTCATGCAAGGTGAGGTTATCACGATATATAACAAACTAAGAGTAGCAAAGTAACAACAAACTTATTAAAGCTTATTGTGTGCTCATTAGAATATTCACGACACATATTATAACATGACGACAGCAAAAAAATTATCTTACCCAAATTATGTATACAATTTCAAATATATAAAAAGATAGAAGAGTAAAAACAAAAACAAAATCGATTAAAAAAAACCTTTTCTTGGTTTAAACGATTTCGTTAGGCCCACAGTACATCACCATTTATTAATCTGTGTTCAACAGTTGTCGACCCAGATTTTCCAGTACATATAGTGCACAACATAACCTTCTAGCTTGTTGTTGCTGGACATTTTTTCCTTCCGCTCTATTAGTCCGCAAAATTTGATTCGATTTATAATAGCTAGTAGAAAATGATGTTTTGTTTTATTTAAGCATGCTATAGAATAACAAAAAACTGCTCAGACTTGCGTACACATATTGTATTTATCACCAGTTCCAACACCCTCAACACCACCACCTACTGGCACTCCGCCACCAACCGTCACTCCACCACCAACTGGAACCCCACCACCAACTGGAACTCCACCACCTACCGGAACTCCACCACCTACTGGAACTCCACCACCTACAGGAACCCCACCACCTACCGGAACCCCACCACCTACTGGAACCCCACCACCTACTGGAACTCCACCACCTACAGGAACCCCACCACCTACTGGAACTCCACCACCTACCGGAACTCCACCACCTACTGGAACTCCACCACCTACTGGAACTCCACCACACCACCACCTACTGGAACTCCACCACCCACTGGAACTCCACCACCTACAGGAACTCCACCACCTACTGGAACTCCACCACCTACCGGAACTCCACCACCTACCGGAACTCCACCACCTACAGGAACTCCACCACCTACTGGAACTCCACCACCTACAGGAACTCCACCACCTACAGGAACTCCACCACCTACTGGAACTCCACCACCTACAGGAACTCCACCACCTACTGGAACTCCACCACCTACCGGAACTCCACCACCTACTGGAACTCCACCACCTACAGGAACCCCACCACCTACTGGAACTCCACCACCTACTGGAACTCCACCACCTACTGGAACTCCACCACCTACTGGAACTGGAACTCCACCACCAACACTGGAACTCCACCACCTACTGGAACTCCACCACCTACTGGAACTCCACCACCTACTGGAACTCCACCACCAACTGGAACTCCACCACCACCACCACCAACAGGAACTCCACCACCTACAGGAACTCCACCACCTACCGGAACTCCACCACCTACTGGAACTCCACCACCACTGGAACTCCACCACCTACAGGAACTCCACCACCTACTGGAACTCCACCACCAACAGGAACTCCACCACCTACAGGAACTCCACCACCTACTGGAACTCCACCACCTACTGGAACTCCACCACCTACTGGAACTCCACCACCTACTGGAACTCCACCACCTACTGGAACTCCACCACCTACTGGAACTCCACCACCTACTGGAACCACCACCTACTGGAACTCCACCACCAACTGGAACTCCACCACCTACTGGAACTCCACCACCTACCGGAACTCCACCACCTACTGGAACTCCACCACCTACTGGAACTCCACCACCTACTGGAACTCCACCACCACTGGAACTCCACCACCTACTGGAACTCCACCACCTACCGGAACTCCACCACCTACTGGAACTCCACCACCTACTGGAACTCCACCACCTACTGGAACTACCACCACCTACTGGAACTCCACCACCCACTGGAACTCCACCACCTACAGGAACTCCACCACCTACCGGAACCAACCACCACCCACTGGAACTCCACCACCAACCGGAACTCCACCACCTACTGGAACTCCACCACCTACTGGAACTCCACCACCTACTGGAACTCCACCACCTACTGGAACTCCACCACCCACTGGAACTCCACCACCTACTGGAACTCCACCACCTACTGGAACCCCACCACCTACTGGAACTCCACCACCTACTGGAACTCCACCACCCACCGGAACTCCACCACCTACTGGAACTCCACCACCTACAGGAACCCCACCACCTACTGGAACTCCACCACCTACAGGAACTCCACCACCTACTGGAACTCCACCACCCACTGGAACTCCACCACCTACCGGAACCCCACCACCTACCGGAACTCCACCACCTACTGGAACTCCACCACCTACAGGAACTCCACCACCTACCGGAACTCCACCACCTACCGGAACTCCACCACCTACCACCACCACCTACAGGAACACCACCACCCACTGGAACTCCACCACCTACTGGAACTCCACCACCTACTGGAACTCCACCACCTACTGGAACTCCACCACCTACAGGAACTCCACCACCTACAGGAACTCCACCACCACTGGAACACCACCACCCACTGGAACTCCACCACCAACTGGAACACCACCACCTGGAACCGGAACCACCACCAACCGGAACTCCACCACCAACCGGAACTCCACCACCAACAGGAACTCCACCACCTACTGGAACTCCACCACCCACTGGAACTCCACCACCTACTGGAACTCCACCACCTACTGGAACTCCACCACCTACAGGAACTCCACCACCCACTGGAACTCCACCACCTACTGGAACTCCACCACCTACTGGAACTCCACCACCTACTGGAACTCCACCACCTACCGGAACCCCACCACCTACTGGAACTCCACCACCTACAGGAACTCCACCACCTACAGGAACTCCACCACCTACAGGAACTCCACCACCTACCGGAACTCCACCACCACCACCACTCCCCACACTGGAACTCCACCACCTACCGGAACTCCACCACCCACTGGAACTCCACCACCTACCGGAACTCCACCACCTACTGGAACTCCACCACCTACTGGAACTCCACCACCTACAGGAACACCACCACCACCTACCGGAACTCCACCACCTACTGGAACTCCACCACCTACTGGAACTCCACCACCTACTGGAACTCCACCACCTACTGGAACTCCACCACCAACTGGAACTCCACCACCTACCGGAACTCCACCACCTACCGGAACTCCACCACCAACTGGAACTCCACCACCCACTGGAACTCCACCACCTACTGGAACTCCACCACCTACTGGAACTCCACCACCAACAGGAACTCCACCACCTACAGGAACTCCACCACCTACAGGAACTCCACCACCTGGAACTCCACCACAGGAACTCCACCACCTACCGGAACTCCACCACCTACTGGAACTCCACCACCTACTGGAACTCCACCACCAACCGGAACTCCACCACCTACTGGAACTCCACCACCTACCGGAACTCCACCACCTACCGGAACTCCACCACCTACTGGAACTCCACCACCTACTGGAACTCCACCACCTACTGGAACTCCACCACCTACTGGAACTCCACCACCTACTGGAACTCCACCACCTACTGGAACTCCACCACCCGGAACTCCACCACCACTGGAACACCACCACCTACAGGAACACCACCACCAACAGGAACACCACCACCTACTGGAACTCCACCACCAACACCTGGAACTCCACCACCGGAACACTGGAACACCACCACCTACAGGAACACCACCACCTACCGGAACTCCACCACCCACAGGAACTCCACCACCTACCGGAACTCCACCACCTACAGGAACTCCACCACCTACTGGAACTCCACCACCTACCGGAACTCCACCACCTACTGGAACTCCACCACCTACTGGAACTCCACCACCTACTGGAACTCCACCACCTACTGGAACTCCACCACCTACTGGAACTCCACCACCTACCGGAACTCCACCACCTACCGGAACTCCACCACCTACCGGAACTCCACCACCAACTGGAACTCCACCACCTACAGGAACACCACCACCTACAGGAACACCACCACCAACCGGAACCCCACCACCTACCGGAACACCACCACCACAGGAACTCCTGGAACAGGAACTCCACCACCTACTGGAACTCCACCACCTACTGGAACTCCACCACCTACCGGAACTCCACCACCTACCGGAACCCCACCCACAGGAACCCCACCACCTACTGGAACTCCACCACCTACCGGCACTCCACCACCTACCGGAACAGGTTCGTGTGTGTATGGACGTAGCATCCTGGTCAGGCCCTGACAAGCTACCCCCCCCCCCCCCCCTTCCACAAAATTGTTCAACCCCCCCCCCCCCCCCCCCATTCCTCCCTTGCCACCCCATCAGTGCTCGTTCACAGACAGACAGGACACACACACACACACACACACACACACACACACACACACACACACACACACACACACACACACACACACTGATATTCATGATCATCTTGTTTAATATTGAAAATGATAATTATGTGAGTGTAAGTTTATTTAGAGTGGGGTGGAGGCGGACAGGGGGGGGGGGAGTTGTACTGGGAAACAAATCCTGACCTCTTTTACATGACGTGCTACGCCCCTGGTGTTTGTATTTACTGTAAAGCGTTTTGTTCTCAATAAAAAGCTCTATGAAAAATATCCGTTTATTATTAATAGTATTAGGATTCTCCCCTTTAGGGAGAATACTATTGCATTTGTAAGAGGGGTGGTTTTTTGTGTTTTTTTCTTGTTTTTCTTCCCCTTTTTTTGTCTGATTTGGTTGGAATTTTCAGGAAAGTTGCGGGGTACGAAGGGATTGCCAAATTTGCAATAATAAATAATTCTACATGTGTAAATGAATACGTGGGCACTGAACTGTTGACAAGATTAAGCATTTTTATTGTTTTCTTCATTAATATGTAAAGCCGACCCTTGTTACCAGGTTTATTGCATTCATAGATGTTTTGTTTGATTTTGAAATTTTCAAACGTAGTATTTGTTTCCCCCATCTTCTCCCTTTCCTTCCTCCTCTTCTTCTTCTCCTTCTTCTTCTTCTTCTCCTTCTTCTTCTTCTTCTTCTTCTTCTTCTTCTTCTTCTTCTTCTTCTTCTTCTTGCTTTTTGGTAAAACAAAATCATTTAAACCAGATATTAGTGCTACCAAAAAGATAGATCAAAATTCATTGTGCAAAATAAGTCTATTGTTATTTTTTTTACTTCTAAGGCAATAAACGGCTATTCTGTTCTGTTCTACACAAAAGAAACAAATAATAAGACTAGTATAACTCATAAAACGTCAATTTAAACCACAAATACCGCTTAAATGTTAACATTCAATAGTTTTGCATCATAACCAATAGATTAAAAAAAAGTATGCACACAACACACATGCCCACACATGTGCGCGCACACGGACACACACACACACACTACTTTGTCTAATATCACGAGAAGTGGATAGACGTTAAATGAAAGACACACACACACACTACTGTTTGTCCTACTGTCCCTTGTCAAAGGCAAAAGCCGAAATATTGGGAGAAGCAAATCTTTCCTGTTTGGGTTTTCATTCCTTATGGTTTTGCTATATGTAAATATTGGAGCCTTTTACAATATACATGAAGAAACCTTCCCTTAGTGACTCAATCTTCTTGTTGAGGTGAGAGAGGGCCACTTTGGTAGACTACGATCCCATCCATTGCCGAGCTGATGAGACCCCCAAGAATATAAACAGCTGTCCTCGGCTGGGTTCCTCCATTGCCTCCCTACTATTTGTATCCATTAATTTGGATATCATCTCAAAAGTTGGCCCTCTCTACTCATTTCTATTATGTTTCTAAATTGTGATCTTAGAACAATATTATTTTCTTCATTCTACACAAGTTTTTCACTATTCTGTTCTAAATTAGTGCTGGTTTGCTTTTATTGTGGACTTTCAATCTGGTGCAAAAGAGGACAAACATTCTCTTGTAGAATGTCTTCTTGCTCAGGTTGGATGAACACTAGACAGTCAAATTGCAGGCCGATCATTCATGTATTGTGTTCTTGGGTGGGGTGAGTGGTGGTAATTGTGGTGATGGTAGTGGTGTGTGTGTGTGTGTGTGTGTGTGTGTGTGTGTGTGTGTGCGCGCGCGCGCGTGCGTGTGCGTGCGTGTGCGTGTGCATGTACGTGTGCATGTGCGTGCGTGCCTGCGTGTATGTGCCTTTTCTTCAAAAGTTTCATGAAACTATAATAAATGCTATGCTAAAGAGATACATCTAACAATTTTCAATTGTTTGATCTTTTCAGCCGAAGTTTGTACAGAGGGTGCCATTCTTCAGCGATCTAATTTCACCTTTACACCCAGAGGTGAAAGTCAAAATCCTGCCGACTATGTCTTTATAAATGAGGATGAAGATGCCACTAGAGTACAAGTAAATGTGACTAACAACGACAACGAAGCCCACATCCCATTTGTCTTGAAGGAATTGATTTTGACGCTCACCAACATTCAAATCGTTTTCGTCAAATCTGTCTACGCAAATGGATCAGTTTTTGAAGAAGTAAGCAGCAAAAAGACTATTAGACCATCTTTTTCTTGGCTTCCTGACGTTTTGTCAAGAGACGTTTGGCTAATGGACATTTGACTGATCGTACATTTGATTCATGGACATTTACGTTTGGCTAATGGACATTTGACTGATCGTACATTTGATTCATGGACATTTACGTTTGGCTAATGGACATTTGGTTTAAATGATTTTTTATTTTTCAAATGCACATTAAACAAATATTAAACAAACATAACGGCAACAACAAGCTTAAAGCTTATACTGTGCCACTTTACTTCATATAAATTTTAGCATGGCGGCTGGTAAGCACAAAAGGATGTTTAAAACAATTAGAGAAAATAAGGATATACATTTTGAATCCTTCGTGAAACCAACATTCGGAAAAATGATAAATCAAAATTTTGTGATATACTTAAAGCACAGAAAAAATAATTAAACATATACACGAAACGAAAACAGATAACATTCAGAATATAAAAACAAAAAACAAAAAAAACCATGAAGATGATGGGGAATACAAAGCTGTGAAGTGAATCAAATACTAATTGTAAGGGTCATGAAGCATCTATCAACAGAAAGAAGTTCATGCACTGATACATTATACATACCCACATGTACTAATGTAAACTTGTATAATACACAGTACTGCATATGTAGCCAACATTTATGCATATTTTTGTTCATACATTCATAAACAATCAGACATAATGTCTGACCGTCCATGAATGTAATATACTATATGTACTTCAAGTGCATGCTCATAATACACAAGCCACCAAGTAGACTACCACTACAGAGTTTTAGCTTAGCAATCATAATACACAAGCCACCAAGTAGACTACCACTACAGAGTTTTAGCTTAGCAATCATAATACACAAGCCACCAAGTAGACTACCTCTACAGAGTTTTAGCTTAGTGATCATAATACACAAGCCACCAAGTAGACTACCTCTACAGAGTTTTAGCTTAGTGATCATAATACACAAGCCACCAAGTAGACTACCACTACAGAGTTTTAGCTTAGCAATCATAATACACAAGCCACCAAGTAGACTACCACTACAGAGTTTTAGCTTAGCAATCATAATACACAAGCCACCATATGGACTACCACTACAGAGTTTTAACTTAGCAATCATAATACACAAGCCACCAAGTAGACTACCTCTACAGAGTTTTAACTTAGTGACCATAATACACAAGCCACCAAGTAGACTACCACTACAGAGTTTTAACTTAGTGATCATAATACACAAGCCACCAAGTAGACTACCACTACAGAGTTTTAACTTAGTGATCATAATACACAAGCCGCCAAGTAGACTACCTCTACAGAGTTTTAACTTAGTGATCATAATACACAAGCCACCAAGTAGACTACCACTACAGAGTTTTAACTTAGTGATCATAATACACAAGCCACCAAGTAGACTACCACTACAGAGTTTTAACTTAGTGATCATAATACACAAGCCACCAAGTAGACTACCACTACAGAGTTTTAACTTAGTGATCATAATACACAAGCCACCAAGTAGACTACCACTACAGAGTTTTAACTTAGTGATCATAATACACAAGCCACCAAGTAGACTACCACTACAGAGTTTTAACTTAGTGATCATAATACACAAGCCACGAAGTAGACTACCACTACAGAGTTTTAACTTAGTGATCATAATACACAAGCCACGAAGTAGACTACCACTACAGAGTTTTAACTTAGTGATCATAATACACAAGCCACCAAGTAGACTACCACTACAGAGTTTTAGCTTAGCAATCATAATACACAAAAAGCAAGGAAGTTATTACTGAAATCTTTTAGACTCAAGAATAAATCTGTGGACTGTTTAAAAAAATATTTTGCTTGGTAAATTTAAATTTCCATGCAAAAGAATTTCTGGTTGGGTGTAGTCATTAGGTAAAGTTAGAATTGTATTTAAACGAGCGATTTGAAACAACGTACAAGAGAGTAAATAGTGTTCAGCATTTTCATGGGCAACACCACAACGACAGAGCGGACTGTTGACTAGATGACGGTTATGTAGATCATTGTTCAGATCACTTATTCCTAAACGCAGCCTACAGTGTATGATTTGTTCTCTTCGGTTTCCAAAATAATAGAAATTTGGTACAATAGCATCGTTGGCACATAAATATCGCTTTACTTGACTTAAAGAGGTGCTGTTTTTAATCGAATCGGGTAATGAGTTTCAAAGGATGGTTGTGGAAGGTACAAAAGAATTACGATACAGTTCAGTATTAAGCTTTGGAATAGATCGGTCAAGAGGCCGTCTTCTGTGGTATGGATTTCTGTCTGAAACAAGTTCTGGAATAATGTCTGTTAAATAAACTGGACATAAGCTGTTAATCATTTTGAAGTATTGTATAAGTTTATGTCTTTTTCTCCTTTCCTTAAGGGTACAGAAACCAGATTCTTTATATAACTTATGATGACTTGTTCCTCTGACAGCTCCAATTATTGTTCTTATCCCTTCGAGATGTAAATTTTCAAGAGCGTTTGATTGTCCATCTGTACAATTATCCCACATTATGGCAGCATAGTCAAAGTGTGGCAATATAAATGATTTGTACATTATTTCTAAAGCCTTCCTATTAAGTTTATGCTTATACGTTTCTAAGCAAGAAATCAACATAGTTGTTTTGCTAATGATATTTTTAATTTGTAAATCCCATTTGCAGTTGTTTTGTAATATTACACCCAAACGTTTATGTGATTCTGTACTTTGCAAATGAACATTGCCAAAGTTTAAAGGTAAGTAAATATTATTTCCACGACAAAAATTTAGTAAATCAGTTTTTTCTTCATTGAAAGTCACCTTCCATTTATGAGACCAAGAGTAAATTTTATCTAGGTCAGAATTTAATATTTGTGCTCGGGCATTCGGGTCATTTAATGCTAAAGACATGCTGGTATCATCTGCAAATAGTTTAACGTTGGACTGAATATAATTTACAATATCGTTAATATAAACCAGGAATAGTAGGGGACCTAATACGGAACCTTGGGGCACACCTGCACGAACATTTTTGTAATCAGAAATAACACCTTTAATTACCACAGCTTGTATTCTGTCAGAGAGATAATCTTTAAACCAATCAAATAAGTTAACTTGTATGCCAATTGCTCTTATTTTGTGGAGAAGTCCTTTATGCCAATCTTGATCAAATGCTTTTGATATATCAAAATATACAGACTGTGTAGTAATGCCATGGTCAAAAGATTGACGTAAATCACTATAGATACTTAGCAGCTGGTTAACAGTAAAGTCATCTGGAGTGAATCCAGATTGTGATGAAGTAATTATGTGATTTGACTGTAAAAACAAGAAAACCTTTTTTTGTACACATCTTCCAAAACCTTACCGACACAGCTTAACAAAGAAATTGGACGATAATTATTGCATTGGTCTTTTGTGACTTTCTTATGTAGGGGGTTTACATGGGCTGTTTTCCATATTTTGGGAAATTTACCTTCTTGTAAGCTTCTGTTAAACAAATCAGTCAATGGAACTAAAATAACTGGTAGAGCTGTTATGAGTAATTTGTTGTGAACAAGGTCTGGTCCTACTGCTTTACTTTGATTTAGGTCAAGAACAACATTCTTAACATCAGACGCAGTAAGTATAATGTTAGAAAGTTCCAGGTCCAAAAATGGAATATCAGGTGGGTTGTCATTGTCGTTTTCAAGTGTTGATTGACTAATAAAATAGTTATTAAAAATTTCAGCTTTTTCTTTGTTTGTATAATAAACGATGCCATTATGCATGATTGGTGGAATTTCACTTGAATCAATACCCTTTTTCTTTAGAAATGATTTTACAAGCTTCCACCATTCCTTTGTTCCAAAATTAGACTGGGCTATTACTTTATTTTCTAATTCAGATGTGTACTCCGTTTGACGTAGTCTTTCTATCTTTGTTACATGATTTCTAAACTGACGAAATTTAAGCCAATCCTCAGGATTGTTAGTTAGCTTGGCTATATCATGTAAATCTATTCTCTCCTCAATAAGTAGCCTAATTCCATCAGTCATCCATGGGACGTCCATGGACATTTGACTGATCGTACATTTAATTGATGGACATTTGGATGAATGGACATGTTTTTTTCTGAATGGACATTTCAGTTAACGGACATTTTACACACACAAAATTATGAACATTTTACAAACAGACATTGTACATAACGGATATTTGGTCAAAAGGTCATACAACATTTTTCAGCTAAACATTTTGACCGAATGGATATTTAGCTGAAAGAGCATGTTGTCATTTGGCCAAATGAACATGTAACTTGTACATCCCTCCGCCATTAGCTGCCTCTTTTTTTCGTTGTTTTCCAGACGATGTTCTTTGTTTCATTCTTCCCACTTCTATACTATACCGTTTAAAGTTTGTGTGGAGGTGTCAAAGAGGGCGGGTGTAAGATGGTGGAGGCAGAGGTAAGGGAGGTATGGGGCTGAATGGGCAAAGGACAATATTGGTGCT
>CM065702.1:47177322-47198289 GCA_017654935.2 Phymorhynchus buccinoides | reverse complement strand
CACCACCTCCTACCGACTCCACACCTACCGGAACCCACTCCATACCGGAACTCCACCACCTACCGGAACCCCACCTCCTACCGGAACTCCACCACCTACGGAACCCCACCTCCTACCGGAAAACTCCACCACCTACCGAACTCCACACCACCGGAACCCCACCACTACCCGGAACTCCACACTACCGGAACTACACCACTACCAGGACGCACTACCTACCGAGAAACCCACCACCGACCGGAAAACTCACACCTACGGAACCCACACCCACTGGAACTGCACCACTACGGAACTCACACCGACTGGAAACCCACACCTACCGGAACCCCACCACTAGGAACCCACCACTACCGGACCACCACATACAGGAACTCACCAACCTACCGGAGACCCACCACTACGAACTCCACCACCTACAGGAACGCCAACACCTACGGGCCTCCTCCACCTACAGGAAAACCACACCTACGGCACACACACCTACTGGAATCCACCACCGACTGGAACTCCACCACCTACGAAACTCACACTACGGAACCACCCACGGAACTCCACCACTACAGAACGCCAACCACCTACTGGCACTCCACTACAGGAAAAACCCCCCCCCCACACCTACCGGCACACCACCACTACTGGAACCCACACCACGGAACTTCCACCACCTACAGGAACCCACCACCTACGGAACCCCACCACTACGGAACTCCTCCACCTCCGGAACTCACAACCTACAGGCACTCCACCACTACTGGAAACTCACCATACCGGAAAACCCCACAACCTACTGAACCCACACCTACCGGAATCCACCACCTAACGGACCCACCACTACGAACTCCACCACCTACAGTGAACTTCCAACCACCTTTACCGGAACCCCACCACCACCGGAAACTCACCAACTACCGGAACCCCACCCCTACCGGAAACTCACCACCTACCGGAAACACCACCTGCCTACCGGAAACTCCACAACCCACCGGAAACCCCACTCTACCGGACCTCCACCACCTACCGGACCCACTCCTACCGGAACTCCACCACCTACGGAAAACCCACCTCCTACGGAACTCCACCACCTACCGGAAACTCAACCACCAACGCGAACCCCACCACCTACCGGAACTCCACAATACGGAACTCCACCACCTACCGGAACTCAACCACCTACCGGACCCACACCCACTGGAAACCCACCACCTACGGAACCCACCACCTACAGGAACCCCACCCACCATACAGGAACTCCACACCTACGGAACCCCACCACCTACCGGGAAACTCCACCACTAAAGGAACGCCACCAACTACTGGCACCCTCCACCTACGGAACCCACACAACCTACCGGCACTCCACAACCTACTGGACCCACCACCTACGGAACCCCACCAACTACGCGAAACCCCACCCCTACGAACTCCACCACCTACCGGAACCCCACACCTACCGGAACTCACACCACAGGACTCCACCACCTACCGGAACCACACCACTACCCCCCGGAACTCCACAACTGACCGGAAACCCCACCTCCTACCGGAACTCCACCACCTACGAACCCCACCTCCTACCGGAACTCAACACTACCGGAACCCCACCTCCTACCGGAACTCAACCACTACCGGAACCCCACCTCCACCGGAAACTCCACCACCTACCGGAACCCCAACTGCCTACCGGAACTCACCACCTACCGAACTCCACACCCACCGGAACCCACACCTCCGGAACTCCACACTACGAGAACCACCACCTACCGGAACTCCACCACCTACCGGAACCCCACCACCCACTGGAACCCACCACCTACCGGAACCCACAACTACAGGAACCCCACCACCTAGGAACTCCACCACCTACCGGAAACCCAACTACCGGAACTCCACCCACCTAAGGACGCCACCACTTACTGGCCACTCTCACTACGGACCACAACCTACTGCACTCCACCACCTTACTGGAACTCCACACTACCGGAAACCCCACCACCTATGGACCCAACACCTACGGAACTCCACCACCTAGGAAACCCACAACTACCGGAATCCACCACCTACAGAGACCCACACCTAAACGGAACCCCACCACCTACCGAACTCCACCACCTATCGGAACCCCACCTTCCTACCGGAAATCCACCACCTACGGAACCCCACCTTCGAACTCACCACTACCGGAAACCCACCTCCTACCGAACTCCACCACCTACCGGAAAACCCCACCTCCTACCGAAACGCCACCACCTACCCGGACCCACACCTACGGAACCCCACAACTCCGGAACTCACCACCTACCCCGGCAACTCCCCACCTACGGAAAACTCCACACCTACCGGAACCCCACCAACCTACCGGAAATCCACCACCTACCGCGAAACTCACACTACCGGACCCAACAACCTACCGGAAACTCCACACTACCGGAAACTCCACCACACATGGACTCCACCACTACCGGAACTCCACCCACCTACTGGACCCACCACCTACCGGAACCCCACCACATACTGGAACCCCACCACATACTGGAACCCCACCACCCTACTCGGAACCCCCACCACCACGGAACTCCACCACCTACTGAACTGCAACACCTACCGGAACCCCACCACCTTACGGAACCCACCACTACAGGCGAACTCCACCTCCTACCGGAAACACCTCCAACTACAGGAACTCACCCACCACCGGGAAACCCACCACTACCGGAACCCCACACCTCCAGGAACTCCACCACCTACAGAACCACACACCTACGGAACCCCACCACTACCGAACACCACCACTACCGGAACCCCACCACATACCGGAACTCCACCACCTACCGGAACTCCATCCACACTGGAACTCCACCACCTTCCGAACCCCACCACCTACAGAACTCCACCCACTACGGAATCCCACCCACCTACCGAACTCACCACCACGGACTCCACCACATACAGGAACTTCCACTAACCGACGGAAACCCACACCCACTGGAACTCCACACTACAGAACGCAACCACCTACTGCAATCCTCCACTACAGGAACCCCTAATACCGGCACACCACACCTCTGGAACTCCACCAACCACTGGAACTCACACCTACAGGAAATCCACCAGCTACCGGAACCCCACAACCTACGAACCTCCCCACCTACGGACTCCACCACTACAGGTCACTCCCACCTAACCGAACTCACCACCTACGGCACTCACCACCTACGCCACTTCCACACCTACCGGAAATCCACCACACTGGAAACTCCACACCTACTGGAACCCCACACCACCGGAACTCACCACCCACTGGAACTCCCCACCTGCCGGAACCCACCACAACCGGAACCCACACACTACGGAACTCAACCACCTACGGAACTCCACCACTACCGGAACCCACCACCTACCGGAACCGGTGCGTGTGGCATGGGTGTAGATCTGGTCAGGCCCGCAGGTTAGTTCTGGGACCATTTTATTCCCCTTGAATACAATACAAAAAACTGCACGCTTTTTGGATGTGGATATTCCATAACGTCACTTCACCATGACTATTAAAGACACGATATTCGCCTAGAAGGAATAAGTCACCATGGCATGACATAGTGACTGTGATTCAAGCATGCTGATTCAAGTAGTTTAATGCAAATACAGTATAGACAGGAAGGCAAGAGAAAGAGCCAAATACAAGATAAATCCATTATATCCATGATCGAAATTAGCGGTTGTCGGCGTATTTCGTCGAAAAATCATCAAAAATCATTAATACTACACATTTCGATATCTTAATACCCCGCAACTTCTGAAAAAATGTCATCACAATCCGACAAAAAAGGGAGAGAAAACAAAAAAGCAGAAGAAGAATAGGAATTCTTACAATAACAATAGGATCTCCCAAAGGGCGAATGTCTAATAATGTTTTGTTGTTCTATAAAATACTGGCTAAGAGACTCCAGGATCATCCCAACAGCTAAAACACTGAAACACTATGGTACAAATGCATCAGCATGGGTGAGAACATTACGCGTGTGACTGTTTTTTATTACCCGCCACCTGGGCAGCACACTCCGTCTTCGAGGATAATCAATGAATAATAATAATAATAACAACAAGGTAGACTTAAAAAGTGTGATACCCCGCTAAAGTTCAGCTCATCGCACTTTGCAAAAGCAATTCAGAACAACCTAAAATACTAAAACTATACATCCATGCAAATAATACCTACCACATACTCTATATAGGAATACAGACTCACCATGCATAGCTAAAGCTGACAAATACCAGGCTACCTATATGCTGATGACTGGCCTGCTATCAACCAAAGATGGTATAAGCTAAGTTAGATAAATTACATGAATATTGCGTACATGGATTAAAGATGAATATAAATCAACGAAGGTGGTGATTTGTTTACTAAATCAGCCTAAACTAAACATATTTCTTTCACTGTGTGACACATTATTGAAAATAGCTGAGCAATACTAAATCTTGGTGTAATGGTTTCAACCAAGTTGGAAAGTTTCATTGGACAAGCTCATTATCAAAACAAAGTAACAATAGCATGCATGTTATTAGAAAAGCAATACATGGCAAGAAATGAGCCTAAGATAACATCACATTTTGTTAATAGAATGATACAACAGTTTTTATAGCCCCCCACTGAAGTATGGCTATCCAAAAACATTTAACTTGGCAGGATTATTTGGATAAAATGAAAGGTTTTACGACATGTCTTCCCCAATTCTTTTAATTTGAAACAATACGCATGCAAAGTTGTTGTAGACAGTTCAGGTGTGCATAAAAAAGCGATGCATGCCTACTTTAAGAGGAAATAGGCAGAATTCCTGATCGTGTTTAAGATTATACATCAGGTGATAAACAAATGGTCCCATGTAATTAATCTAAATAGAATTGTACATTAAATATTTTACGACAAACTTAAAAAAGATGAAAAAGACAGATAGGATAAGAACTGTTCAAAATAATTAAGACAATAGGCTTCAAGCACAATTGGGATAATCAGAATACATTATGATTATTTTAAAGAAAAGAGCCATAATTTATTTCATTTATGATTCCTTTAAAGAAAGAGGCCCCACCAATAGTACATACTAAAACAAACACCAGGCTATGAACATGTTTTCCTCTTGTACACTGAAATTATAAAAGCAATCGTTCTAGTTATATGTTATTGTTGTGCCAAATTATGTCTATTGGTGTTGTTGTTTTCTAATGCAATAAGCAGCGTACGCGACACGGGCACCAACCACACACTACTGTTGTCCTACTGTAGAGCCTTCAAAGGCAAAAGCGAAATATTGAGAGAAGCAAATACTTTCTGTTTGGTGTCATCCTTATGGTTTGCTATATGTAAATATTGGAGGGCCCTTTTACCAATCTACATGAAGAAATCTTCCCTTTGTGACTCCGATTCTTCTGGTGAGGTGAGAAGACGGTCAATTCGGTAGGGACTACGATTACCATCCGTGACGAGTGATGAGACCCCAAAGAATATAAACAGCGTCCCGCTGTGTTCCTCCATGCCTCCTAACAAGGAAGGAAAAAACTAACATTATAAACTAGCTTCCTTTATGTTTTATTTCCTTTTTAGAACAATGGAGCAAAATCCAAGTTAAATGACTCCAAAGGATGTGAAAGAAAATCGACGCAATACAGAGATGGCGGCGCCCTTCGTCTCAAACCGATACACAAAAACACTCAGTGTGTCTGATATGCTTGAGCAGTTAGGGTGGCCCACACCGAGGACGCAGGAAGAAGGCTAGGTTCACAATGCTGTATAAGATCATGAGACTGCATTGTCCAGCGACAACGCCAGACTGAGCCCCAGCACCAAGCCGTCAAGAAAGGGACACACCCAAAAAGGTCCACCATCCCAACAAGCCGAACAGACTACAGAAGCTAGCTATTTTTCCTCGGACCATCAAAGACTGGAAACAATTGCCAAGAGGAGGCGGTGTCTGCCACACTAAGCTCGTTCAGTCTACTGTCTAGCCATTGTAAATACCCTCTTTTTTTAAAATTAGCTTAACGGTTCCAGTTCTTGCCGATTCAGCATCATGCGAGCTTCAGCTGAATGGTGGCTGCTGGGTCAACAGTAGATGTAGGGTTGTTTTGATTGTTTTTTGTTTTCGTGTGCCGACCTTCGGGACCTCGGGACCAAACAGTATTAAAAATCAAATTGCTGATTGCGGATACTAAAGGAAGAAGAAAGAATGGTTTGATTCTAATGGTTACGTCTAAAGACATTTGGACACAAAATAAGATTTTTTGCATTTACTATTGCGTTCAAATCTCTAACTTTAAGTTCTCTAGATCAGAGAAGGCGCTAGCAATTAACTGATACTTTACTCTGTGTCGAATGTCTAATTTATGAAAACATCAGAACAAACAGAAAAGTTCACAAAGCAAATATATTCGGCATTAAAAAGCACCAAAACTTTTCAGTCTTCAGATTAGGGGTATGGAGCTCAGCTAATAACTGAGATTTTTCTTCATAAATCTGTTGTCCAGATTGGCTATCATCTCAGTTAATTGGCCATTCTCTAGTAAGTTTCTATATGTTTTAAAATATATTTTCAGAACAATATTATTTATCTTCATTCACACCAGTTTTTCACTATTCTGTCTAACTTAGTGGGTTTGCTTTTATTGTGGACTTCAATCTGGTGCAAAAGGGAGGACACCATTCTCTTGTAGAAGGTCTTTTTTTTTTTTTTTTTTGCTCAGGTTAGATGAAACACTAGACAGTCAAATTTAACAAATGTCCCATAAGTTGTCTGATTCCGACCAAGAGGACGTAAAACACAATTTTCGTCGCAGTCAAATTGAGCCGATCTTCAGTATTGTGTCTTGGGTGGGTTGAGTGTTGTGATTGGGGTGATGGTATGGTGTGTGGGTGGTGGTGCGTGTGTATTGCTTGTGCATACGTGCCATGTGAGTATGTACTGGGGTGTGTGTGCATGTTCTTCAACGTTCATGAAACTATAATAAATGCGTATGCTAAAGAGGGATACATTAACATTTTTCAAGTGTTTGATCTTTTCAGCCGAAGTTTGTACAGAGGGTGCCATTTTCAGCGATCTAAATTTACCTTTACACCCAGAGGTGTAAAGTCAAAAACTGCACGCTATGCTGTATAAATGAGGATGAAGAGCTATAGAGTACAAGTAAAGGTGGACTTAAACGCGACACGAAGCCAACATCCCATTTGTCTGAAGAATGATTTGACGCTCACCAAACATTCAATTCGGTTTCGGCAAATTCTGTCTACGCAAATGAGCCGTTTTGAAGAAAGTAAGCAGCAAAAAAGACTATTAGCCATCTTTTTTTGCTGATGACGTTGTGTCAAGAGACGTGGCTTAAGGGACATTTGACTGATGTAACATTTGATCATGGACATTTACGTTTGGCTAATGGACATTTGACTGATCGTACATTTGATTGATGGAATTTGCTGAAATGGACATATCTGTTTCTGAATGGACCTTTCACTAAACGACATTTTCCAAAACCAAGTCTGGACATTTTTACCGACGGGACATTCGTGAAGGACAGTTTGCATAACGGATATTTGGCCAAAAGGGTCATAACAACATTTTCAACTACAGGCATTTGGAATAAATTCATACTTAGCTGAATGGGCATGTGTCCAATTTGTCCAAATGAAAATTGTAACTTGTACATCCCCGCGTGATCAGGAATGCGTGAATGCAAGGAAATTGCTTTTGAAATCAGTCGCAATCAGCACCCAGTTATCCCTCACCCACACCACTTACGTTACGCGAAATCCCAAAGGGGTTAACGAGAGAAAGTGACGAGCAAACTGTTCATACAAGTATATGTCCATTTCTCTGAAATTTGAGTCAGTAAAATGTTCTTTCTGTAGAATGTCCTTCCTGCTGAAATGGCCATCAGCCAAGGTCCCATGACCAAAATACCCAGCAACCATAATTATATGGAGGAGTTGAGATCCATTAGACTACAAAACAAGATTGTTTAAAAATAACATTAGCTGCAATTCATGATGGAATACATGTGAAAAGTAACAAAGGTAGGAAACACTCCATTAATAAAATTAATCCACCTCACAAAGAACACCCTGTTCATTTTCGCTACTTCTCTACTAGCATCTCTGTGTACACGATTGTACACACATGAAACGCACTGATGTACACAACTGTGCAGACACACATACACAAAACACACACACACACACAGACACACGCGCCGCTCGCGCGCGTGCGCGACACACGCATACACAACATGTAGTAGATCTATTTCCACTTCCTGTCCTCTTTATGTATCAGAGGGTAGCAGTACGTCTCCAATGGGACAGATTCCTGCAAAAGATATGTGGTGTGTGTGTGGGGGTGTGTGTGTGCGCGTGGGTGTGTGTGTGTGTGTGTTGTGTGTGTGTGGCCTGCTGTGTTGTGGTGTGGTGTGTGTTGTGCGCTCGTTCGTTCTTTAATTTAAAAACGCTGCCCAACCTACACAGTTGATCTTAGACAAGTGTGGTGTGTGTGTGTGTGTGTGTGTGCGTGCGTGCGGCTTGCTGTGCGTGCGTGGTGCGTGCGTGTGTGTGGGTGCGTGCGTGCGTACGTGGTGTGCGCACGTGTGTGCGTGTGTGCGGGTGTTGAACATACACGGAATAGTGCACAGCATTTGTGTGTAGTAGAAAATACCTCAATACAAAATGAATAAAATGTTCATACACAGCAGGTAAATGTTACATTACAGTTTTTCATCAAGTCCTTTGTTTCTTTTGCTACAGACTCTGACAACACACGTAGCATTTTCACATATGACGAAAATCCAGAGCCACTGATCCGAATAGTGATAGAGGTAGAAAACAATCGCACAATTCAAATACAAGGGTGGCTTTCAGTGGATGAGCTGACAGCATGCTCACCTGGTGATTGGTGTCTCAGTGTGGTGGTGGGGTGGGTGATTAGTTGTTTGCTGTGTGTTGTTCGTGTCCTTGTTCTTTGTCGTGATGGTGTTGTAAAAACATTTCTGCGTTTTTAATTCTGTAGCGACATTTGGAAACGATTCTGGGTGATTCATACGCGCCAGTTCTCTGTCATGTTTCGCAGAGTTTGTTCCAACCTGTGGATGTCGGTCTGTAGTACTGCTGGATCAGTGGTATTCACATGGGATCGGGATACAAAAGAAGAAAGATAAAACGGCAGCACACAGTCGCAGGTACAGAGGATTAAGCCGAAAACCTCTTCATAAAGGAGGCTCCCAGGTTTGTTTATTAACCATCACAGGAATACAGAAAAACAGAAACCAAGGTATTAAAGACCTTATGTAAACATGAGTTATAAACTTTTCGCTGATGTGTTATTACATCCCTGAAACGGTCGACTGATCGTCGGAATAACTATATACTCATCTAGACAAATACTTCCTCCTCTGAACTTAAATCTCCAGATCTTCGTTACCACTCAGGACACTTGGCGAAGTTGTTTCCGCTTTCGGGCCCTACCTCTTGGACAAAGTGCTCTTCCACCCAAAAAAAGCTCAAAAACTCTGCCTTCTTCAAGTCTGCTCTTAAAAAATCACTGTATTTCGACTCTATCTGCGTCTTTCATTTCATTTTTTACTGTTGTTCTGCCGCCATCTTGCTCCTCAGCCTTATGTGTGTGTGTGTGTGTGTGTGTGGTGGTGTGTTGTGTGTTTGGTGTGTGTGTGTGTACATGCGGGGTGTGTACATGCGTGCGGTGTATGTATGTTTGTGTTTTTTTTTTTTTTGGCCGTGGGTTTTTTTTTTTTTTTTTTTTTTTTGTTATTTTGTTGGCGTGGTGTGTGATATATATATATATGGGGTGTGCGGTCTGTGTGTGTATGTGTGTGTGCTAGGCTGATAAAATAGGAATGTTTTGTAAAATAAATTGTGGCGCATGCATGTGCACGCATGGTGTGTGGGTTGTGTGTGGGTATGCGCGCGCCGAGCATTGTGGGTGTGCCGCAACTTGTGTGTGATAGTTTGATCTAAATTTGTAATATCTAATTGTTTGCTATTTAATATATTTAGATTTACTCTGATTAAAGCGCTACGACAGGCTTCTCAGATTGAGCGCAAAGAAATGCTTATCACCTTATCATTAGGACTCCCCCTTATAGAGGAGAAGTCTAAGTGTCCTTAGACAAATTCTACTCATTCTCTTTTTTTCTTTTTCCCCCTGTTTTGTCGATTGACTGAACATCAGAAAAGTTGCAAGACCATAATGTTATGGAGAATTGGAAATATTAAAACGATTTCGCCGCATTTTCGATGAAATGAGGCTGAAAAAACCGCGTAATGCAAAATTTCAATCTTGAATATTCGATAACGCAGGAACCGAATGAGTCATTTTCAGTATCATTAAAACTCAATTTCCGTCTAAATCCGAAGCGGAAGTTGCCTAGGTAGAACCTGCAGCTACATTTGATTCACGAATAGCCCAAAACCGAAAGTGACGTCAGAAAAAAACTAACTGTTGGTTATCAAACCCTTATATTGGACCAGTTGTTGAAAACGAGTTTGTTGATGAGTTAATTAGTTTAAACAATAGGAAGTTCTTCAAATGTAAAATTGCTTTCCTAATTTTCATTGATTAAATTCCATTTCAGGATTGTTTCACCCGATTTGAGAAATTGCTGGAAAATTGGAAGGTACTACTAGTATACGGAAAACGTTCATATGGAAATCGAATTGCAGAATATGACCAAAATGGCTAAATTTGGCCCAATTAATCTTGATTAACTCCAAAACAACTGTACGGAATGAGTTAATATTTCAGTATTTATTAAAGAGTAACTGGACAAACGCTTTCCTGTATGAAATCCAACGGAAGTGCGCTACTGAACGGCTGAACTGTACTACAAACACAGCCCGAAAACGGCCCAAATTCAGCTGAATTAGCATTAAGTCGTCAATTTGAACAGAATACACACACAACACACAACACAAGCACACACAACACACACACACACCACACACACACACACACAACAAAGTACACACACAAAAAACACACTCACACACAATACCACACACACACAAACACACACAAAACACACAAACACAACACATATACACATCACGCGTGGCGCCGCGCACACACCACACACACACACTTAAGCTGAAAATAGTGAACAAACTGACCACAGTATGTTACTAGCATAAGGTAGTATACATGTGGACAACACTTTCTAACATGATTTTAACATAAAACGTTGTGCAAATGAAGGTATTAGTATTTTATATTTGGGGAGGGGAAAATAGGTATGAAGAGTGGGAGGTAAGGGAACCAATCTCTTCAAATTCTCGCTGTATATTCAAGACAGGACAAAAGTTTTCTATGTTATAATCTATTGTTAATACAGCGAGAAAAGCCTGCCAGGTTAGGGTGAACATCTTGGCGTTTACATTTATAAAGTAGAATGTAGCCAAAGAAGGCAAGGCTATCACTTTATCAGGCTTGTATCTTTGTTTGACCCCAACAAATTAATTCCTGAGATCCTCCCAGGTTGGACAATTATGTATTGTCCTTTAACATATTTCAAAGTAATTCCTAATCTTTTGATATCACCACAGTCATATAAAAAAGATGAGGAATGTTTGCTCTTCGTGACTGCCAAAAATTGCATTGGAGAATCACTAATTTACGTAGAACACAGTCTTTAGGTGGAGGAGGTAATATATGTAAGAGTCTAGTTTGAATAACCATCATAGTTGAAACATCAGCTGAGTCTTAAAACAAGGTGAAAAATACATTTCAATCGAGGTTATCAAAAAATTGGTTCCAGTAAGACAGCAGTAGGCACAACATTGTTACTATTAAGCATTTTGTACATATTTATCCCTTCTCTTTTGAGTGAAACAAGTTTGTACCTGTTGGTCCACAATAACATTAATTCGACGTAAGAAAACGAACAGCTTCAGAATGCCTCATACCAAACAATTTAGTTCTAATACCCTGGGAAACGTGTCAAAAATTCTCTGTATGACATAAAATTACCATCATCAATTATTAATTGCCTTACAAAAAGGACATGTCATGAGTAAACCATTCTCGCACAAAATGAACTTCTTATTTCTTAACAATATTTGCATTATAGTGGATACACTCAGGGACACTAAATTCATGAATAGAAGTAGGTTGACATTTCAAACACAGGTTCTTATAGTGTCGTATGACATCTTCGAAAAAAGCTTCATGTACAGTTCTGGCATAATACATTTCCATATTCTGCTCCAAATGTTCAACATTATCAGCATAGGAAACATATTTACAGGAAAAGTTTTCCACTTCACGGGACTCATCCACTTAAAAGTCTTGTAACCAACTAATTTCATAAGAAGGATATAAAAATTCTTCACATTAAGATGTCAACCCACCAGTACCATATTCTTTTTCAATTACAGATTTTTACTTTTAATTTTGTACCATTCCATTAAAACAGATGTATAAAGTCCTTTCAAAGCATATAAATCGTCAGGGGGATCCTGCAGGTTGATAAGGAGATGACACAATTTTTGAATACACTGAGGTCTTAATTACTGTTCTTACCAAAAGGGGTGATCTGTCGTTTCCATGATATCAGAATCTTGCATGCCTATAGTATTTCATAGTTAATACGTACAATATGGTCTGTATTAGTAAAGATTGACGCCTAAAATTTTAAAAAAACCAAACAAAAAAAAAAAAAAAAAAAAAAAAAAAAAGGTTAACCCCTGGGGGTTTTTTCTTTTTTGGGAAAATTTCCCACACAAAAATGTTGTCCCTCATATATCGAATACCACAGTCGTCTACTTCAATCAACATGATTGGTTTTATCAAATTTATTTTAGGACCTGCAAATGTGTGAAACTTTGTGAGAACATTTCGTAGGGGGTGCCGCCAAAACGGTCTATTCAAAAGAATAAAGAGCACGATGGGCAGTTATGACATTCACCCTCGAATTTTATGGTTTCATTAAACGATCTTTCAGAGTTAAATTTTCTTATGGTATTTTCATTGTGGGATACATTTAAGCACTGCTGTGCTGCTTCAATTATTAATGTATTGTCTGATCTTTGTTATGGACCAACAAAAAATGTTTAAACCGTAGTTATTGCATCACCAGTTTCCAACAGCTGCTAAGCCACCGCCCCACCTACCGGAACACCCCCCCCAAACCCCACGGGAAACCCCCCACCTACCGGAACTCCACCCACCTACCGGAACCCCACCACCCACTGGAAACCCCAACACCTACTGGAACCCCACCACCTACAGGACAACACACCACCTACAGGAAACTCCAACCACTACAGGAACCCACCACCTACGGAACTCCACCACCTAACAGGGAACGCCACCACTAACTGGCACTCCTCCACCTACCGGAAAACCCCACACCTACGGCACTCCACCACCTACAGCACTCACCACCTACCGGAAAAACCCACACCCACTGGAACCCCCACCAACTATCGAACAACACCACCCACTGGACCTCCACCACCCACAGAACCCACCACTACCGAACTCCACACTACGGAACCACCACACTACAGCATTCCACACCACTGAACTTCCCCCGACCGTACCGGGAAAAAAAATATAACGAACCAAAAAAAAAAAAAAAACGTAATATAAAAATACAAAAAAAAGAACAAAACAAAACTCAACCAAAGAGAACAAAAAAACAGAACCCTCCAAACCATAAAACAAACTAAAAATTAAACTCCAAAAGGCAAAAAACAAAAAAAACTCAAAAATACCAACTAATAAAATACAACTAAAAAACCAAACAAATTAACAGTCAACCGGCCACAAAACAAAAAGAACAAAAAGAAAAAAACTCAAAAAAGCAATCCCACACACCCTAACAAAAAACAACAACTACAGGAAAAACAGAAAAAAACCAACAACAAAAAAAAAAAAAGAACATAAAAACAAAAAAAAAAAAAAAAACCAAACTTAAAAAAAAAAAAAAAACAAATACAACAGCAACAATCTCACAAAAAGAACCCCCAACAAAAACATACCAAAACCAAAAACAAACCAAAATAAACAACACAAAAAAATCAAAAAATCCACTACTCAAAGGATCACTAATCAGCAAACTGGAGAATGACCAAATAAAAAATATAAAGAATAAAAAAAAATAAAAAATGGCAAGTACACCAATCTCCCCACCCACCGGAACTTCCACACCTATCGGAACTCCACCACCCATGGAAAACTCACCACCTACGGAACTCCACCACCCACGGAACTCTCCACCTACAGCACCCCACCACCTAACGGAACACACTCACTACTGGCACTCCAACCCACCTCCGGAACACCACACAACTACTGGCACTCCACCACCTAACCGGAACTCCAACCTACCCTTACTGGAACTCACAACCACCCCCCCGTCCCGGAACTCCACCTCCTACCGGAACTCCACCACCCACTGGTACTCCACCACCCACTGGAACCCCACCACCCTCTGGAACTCCACCACCTCCTCCCCCTCCTCTACCTACGGGAACTCCACCACCTACCGGAACCTCTCCACCAACAGGAACACCACCACCAACAGGAACACCACCACCTACAGGAACACCTCCACCCACTGGAACTCCACCACCTACAGGAACTCCACCACCTTCTGGACCTCCACCACCTTCCGGAACCCCACCACCTACCGGCACTCCTCCCCCTACCGGAACTCCACCACCTACAGGAACCCCATCACCCACTGGAACTCCACCACCTACTGGAACTCCACCACCTACTGGAACCCCACCTCCTACTGGAACTCCACCACCTACTGGAACTCCTCCACCTACTGTAACTCCACCACCTACCGGAACCCCTCCACCCACCGGAACTCCACCACCTCCGGTAACCCCACCACCTCACAGCTACACCACCACCAACAGGAACACCACCACCAACAGGAACTCCGCCACCTACCGGAACACCACCACCTACTGGCACTCCACCACCTACTGGAACTCCACCACCTACTGGAACTCCACCACCTACTGGAACTCCTCCACCACTCGGAACCCCACCACCTACTGGCACACCACCACCTACTGGCACTCCACCACCCACAGGAACTCCACCACCAACAGGAACTCCACCACCTACACGAACTCCACCCACCTACCGGAACTACACCACCTACCGGAACTCCACCACCCACTGGTACTCCTCCACCTACCACTCCTCCACCTACTGGAACTCCACCACCTACAGGAACCCCAACACCAACAGGAACACCACCACCAACAGGAACACCACCACCAACAGGAACTCCACCACCTCTTCGGATACTTCCCCACCTACTGGAACGTCCATCCTTCTCCTGGAACCCCACCTCCTACTGGAACTCCACCACCTACTGGAACTCCACCACCCACTGGAACACCACCACCCACTGGAACACCACCTCCAACAGGAACAACACCACCAACAGGAACTCCACCACCTACCGGAACTTCAACACCCACCGGAACTCCACCACCTACTGGAACCCCACCTCCTACTGGAACTCCACCACCTATCGCCACTCCACCACCTACAGGAACACCACCACCAACAGGAACACCACCTCCAACAGGAACACCACCACCAACAGGAACTCCCGCACCTACTGGAACTCCACCTACCCTCCGGAACTCCACCACCCACTGGTACTCCTCCACCTACCGGAACTCCTCCAACCTACCCGAACTCCACCACCTACGGGAACCCCACCACCTACCCGGAACTCCACCACCCACTGGTACTCCACCACCCACTGGAACCCCACCACCCTCTGGAACTCCACCACCTACTGGAACTCCACCACCTACAGGAACGCCACCACCTACTGGCCCTCCTCCACCTCCAGGAACCCCACCACCTACTGGAACTCCACCACCTACCGGAACACCACCACCTACCGGAACTCCACCACCTACTGGAACACCACCACCAACAGGAACACCACCACCAACAGGAACACCACCCTCAACAGGAACACCACCACCAACAGGAACACCACCACCAACAGGAACACCACCACCAACAGGAACACCACCGTGGCCACAGGAACTCCACCACCTCCAGGCACGCCACCACCCACTGGTACTCCACCACCTACCGGAACCCCACCACCTACTGGTACTCCACCACCTACCGGACCTCCACCTCCTACCGGAACTCCACCACCCACTGGTACTCCACCACCCACTGGAACCCCACCACCCTCTGGAACTCCACCACCTACTGGAACTCCTCCACCTACCGGAACCCCACCACCTACTGGTACTCCACCACCTACCGGAACTCCACCTCCTACCGGAACTCCACCACCCACTCGTACTCCACCACCCACTGGAACCCCACCACCCTCTGGAACTCCACCACCTACTGGAACTCCTCCACCTACCGGATCCCCACCACCTACTGGTACTCCACCACCTACCGCCACCCGTCCACCTACCGGCACTCCACCACCAACAGGAACTCCACCACCAACAGGAACACCACCACCAACAGGAACACCACCACCAACAGGAACACCACCACCAACAGGAACACCACCACCAACAGGAACTCCACCACCTACCGTAACTCCACCAACCTACCGGAACCCCACCACCTACAGGAACTCCACCACCTACAGGAACTCCACCACCAACAGGAACCCCACCTCCTACTGGAACCACCACCTCCTACCGGAACTCCACCACCTACCGGAACTCCACCACCTACAGGAACACTACCAACCACCACCACTGGAACCCCGGCACCCCACCTCACCCCCCACCACCAGGAACTCCACCACCAACCGGAACACCACCACCACTGGAACACCACCTACGACTCCACCACCTACTGGAACACCACCACCACCTACCGGAACCCCACCACCCACACCACCAACAGAACTCCACCACCTACCGGAACTCCACCACCTACCGGAACTCCACCACCTACCGGAACTCCACCACCTACTGGAACTCCACCACCTACCGGAACCCCACCACCTACTGGAACTCCACCACCTACCGGAACTCCACCACCTACCGGAACTCCACCACCTACTGGAACTCCACCACCTACCGGAACTCCACCACCTACTGGAACTCCACCACCTACCGGAACTCCCACCACCTACCGGAACCCCACCACCTACTGGAACTCCACCACCTACCGGAACTCCACCACCTACCGGAACTCCACCACCCACTGGAACTCCACCACCTACTGGAACTCCACCACCTACAGGAACTCCACCACCTACTGGAACTCCACCACCTACCGGAACCCCACCACCAACAGGAACCACCACCACCACCCTACCGGAACTCCACCACCAACAGGAACTACTGGAACTCCACCACCCACTGGAACCCCACCACCTACCGGAACCCCACCACCTACTGGAACTCCACCACCTACTGGAACTCCACCACCTACCGGAACTCCACCACCTACTGGAACTCCACCACCTACTGGAACTCCACCACCTACCGGAACACCACCACCTACTGGAACTCCACCACCTACAGGAACTCCACCACCTACTGGAACCCCACCACCTACCGGAACTCCACCACCTACCGGAACCCCACCACCTACTGGAACTCCACCACCTACCGGAACTCCACCACCTACCGGAACTCCACCACCTACTGGAACTCCACCACCTACCGGAACTCCACCACCACCGGAACTACCACCTACCGGAACTCCACCACCTACCGGAACTCCACCACCTACTGGAACTCCACCACCTACCACCCACTGGTACTTACCACCCACTGGAACTCCACCACCTACCGGAACTCCACCACCACCCACCACCTACTGGAACTCCACCACCTACAGGAACTCCACCTCCACCACCACCACTGGAACTCCACCACCTACCGGAACTCCACCACCTACCGGAACTCCACCACCTACCGGAACCCCACCACCTACTGGAACTCCACCACCTACTGGAACCCCACCACCTACTGGAACTCCACCACCTACTGGAACTCCACCACCTACTGGAACTCCACCACCTACCGGAACCCCACCACCTACTGGAACTCCACCACCTACCTCCACCACCAACAGGAACACCACCACCAACAGGAACTCCACCACCTACCGGAACTCCACCACCTACCGGAACTCCACCACCTACCGGAACTCCACCACCTACTGGAACTCCACCACCACCTCCACCACCTACTGGAACTCCACCACCTACTGGAACTCCACCACCTACCGGAACCCACCACCTACCTCCACCACCTACCGGAACTCCACCACCTACCGGAACCGGAACCACCACCACCTACCGGAACTCCACCACCACCACCGGAACTCCACCACCTACCGGAACACCACCACCTACCACCACCACCTACTGGAACCCCACCACCTACTGGAACTCCACCACCTACTCTGGAACTCCACCACCTACTGGAACTTTCCTCCACCTACCGGAACCCCACCACCTACCAACTCCACCACCTACCGGAACCCCACCACCTACCGGAACTCCACCACCTACAGGAACTCCACCACCTACAGGAACCCCACCACCTACCGGAACTCCACCACCTACAGGAACTCCACCACCTACCGGAACCCCACCACCAACAGGAACACCACCACCTACAGGAACTCCACCACCTACCGGAACTCCACCACCTACCTACCACCAACAGGAACACCACCACCTACAGGAACTCCACCACCTACCGGAACTCCACCACCTCCCGGAACTCCACCACCTACTGGAACCCCACCACCTACCGGAACACCACCACCTCCACCACCTACTCCACCACCTACCTCCCACCGGCACTCCACCACCTACCGGCACTCCACCACCTACCGGCACTCCACCACCTACCGGAACTCCACCACCTACAGGCACTCCACCACCTACCTACCACCACCTACACTGGAACTCCACCACCTACCGGAACTCCACCACCTACTGGAACTCCACCACCTACCGGCACTCCACCACCTACCGGCACTCCACCACCTACCGGAACTCCACCACCTACCGGAACTCCACCACCTACTGGAACTCCACCACCTACAGGAACTCCACCACCTACCGGAACACCACCACCTACTGGAACTCCACCACCTACCGGAACACCACCACCTACTGGAACTCCACCACCCACTGGAACTCCACCACCTACTGGAACTCCACCACCTACCGGAACCCCACCACCTACTGGAACTCCACCACCAACCGGAACTACACGGAACTCCACCACCTACTGGAACTCCACCACCTACTGGAACTCCACCACCTACTGGAACTCCACCACCTACTGGAACTCCACCACCTACTGGAACCCCACCACCTACTGGAACTCCACCACCTACTGGCACTCCACCACCCACTGGAACTCCACCACCTACCGGAACTCCACCACCTACAGGAACACCACCACCTACAGGAACTCCACCACCTACTGGAACCCCACCACCTACCGGAACTCCACCACCTACAGGAACCCCACCACCTACTGGAACTCCACCACCAACTGGAACCCCACCACCTACCGGAACTCCACCACCTACTGGAACCCCACCACCTACTGGAACTCCACCACCTACCGGAACCCCACCACCTACTGGAACTCCACCACCCACTGGAACACCACCACCCACTGGAACTCCACCACCCACCGGAACTCCACCACCTACTGGAACCCCACCACCTACCGGAACTCCACCACCTACTGGAACCCCACCACCTACCGGAACTCCACCACCTACCGGAACCCCACCACCTACTGGAACTCCACCACCTACCGGAACTCCACCACCCACTGGTACTCCTCCACCTACCGGAACACCACCACCAACCGGAACTCCACCACCTACTGGAACACCACCACCTACTGGAACTCCACCACCTACCGGAACCCCACCACCTACCGGAACCCCACCACCTACTGGAACTCCACCACCCACCGGAACCCCACCACCCACCGGAACCCCACCACCTACCGGAACTCCACCACCTACCGGAACTCCACCACCCACCGGAACTCCACCACCTACCGGTTTGTGTTTATTTTATTATCCTTTTTTGATAAAAGTACGTGGCAAAGAATGGCGTTCCTTCTTTTTGTTCCATTTGATGTTTGCTGTCATAATTATCGCTTATCCGCAACCAGGGCCTAGAGATACGCTGCACTTGCAGTGTTGGTCAAGTAGAAACAGAATGTTCAGGTGGTATGGACTGTTGGCATTCTCCCCTGACACAGACACTAAATGAGTGATCGACAGTTTTGTGGGAGGATTCAACACCAGCATTGTCAAAGACTATGTTGTGACATTTTCTGATCGGTCTGTGCAGCGTCACTTGATAAGCAATCAAGAAGATTGCGATTCATCACGCAAAACAATAAGATGTGAATATGTTCGAGTCAGACGTCTTTGTGATTGAATATTCATGCACATCAGACACTGGTTGTTGTTTGCTGTCGTTCCCTTGCTTAATTAAAGACTACAAGGATCATCCTGACAGCCGAAGCTGCTAGGGATTAGAACATTACGTATCTGACCGTGTTTTATTACTCCACACTCCGACTTCGGATGGTTTGGACTGATTGTGTTTTACTAAGAGCTTGCCATGGCTACAGACAATCGCCGCATAAATACGCAGAACATAGCAACATTTTGAACATTTTATAACTTGGCGTTCCATCTTATGTCAATTGGTCTGACACCTTATGCCAAGGCGAATGAGACACTGATGAAGTTAAATGGTTGTACTGATGCATCAAGCAATGAAAGAAAAACACATGCTGACTGAAGATAGCACAAAGCTGGCCAACCTGTAAAAGGGGAAACGTGTCAACCGAGAAAACACACCCACGTCATTGAACAAGCTGCAATGGACCTAGGCACGATACGAAACCTCATCGTATTTTACTTTGGCTGATGGGATTCACGTGGCTGG
>CM065702.1:47167322-47172322 GCA_017654935.2 Phymorhynchus buccinoides | reverse complement strand
TTTAATTCACTTTATTTTAAACTGCTATTTGTTTATTTATTAGTTGACAATGATGGTTGGTTGATGGTGCGTCTCATATGTTGCTTGCAGCCGAATGGACGTTAAACCCAATTTTCATTCATTTTTTTAAAAACATAATCGTAAGGAAGGTAGACTACCTTGATTGACATGTGTAGCCCTGGTCCTCGTCTTCACCTGAGTCAGCTTCCAATGTGCTATTGTTTGTGTTGATGAAAGTGATGATTGGTTTAGTAAAAGATTACAAGTGGTCAGCTTCCAATGTGCTATTGTTTTGTGTTGATGAAAGTGATGATTGGTTTAGCAAAAGGTGGTAAGTGGTCAGCTTACAATGTGATATTGTTTTGTGTTGATGACAGGATGAGCATATGTGTATCATTATTTAAATAGTATAGTAGTTGAAATGTTTACAATCTTACTACAATTTTGTCAATTTTAATGAATGCAAAATATGGCATGCTTTACAAATAATTTTAGTCCTAAAAGATTTATGTTTGATTTTCATAATCCTTTTCTTCAAAAGTTTCAGGAAACTATAATAAATGCTATGCTAAAGAGATATATCTAACCATTTTAAATTGTTTTGTCTTTTCAGCCGAAGTTTGTACAGATGGTGCCATTCTTCAGCGATCTAATTTCACCTTTACACCCAGAGGTGAAAGTGAAAATACTGCCGACTATGTCTTTGTAAATGAGGACGAAGATGTCACTAGAGTAGAAGTAAAGGTGACTAACAACGACAACGAAGACCCCATCCCATTTGTCTTGATGGAATTGATTTTGACGCTCACCAACATTCAAAGGGTCATCGTCAGATCTGTCTACGCAAATGGATCAGTTTTTGAAGAAGTAAGCAGCAAAAAGACTATTAGACCATCTTTTTTTGGGCTTCGTGACGTTTTGTCAAGAGACGTTTGGCTAATGGACATTTGACTGATCGTACATTTGACGAGCGAAATGTTCATACAAGTATATGTCCCTTCGGTGAAATGTCCCTTCGATGAAATGTCCCTTCGATGAAATGTCCCTTTGGTGAAATGTCCATTCTGTGAAATGTTCGTCAGTAAAATGTTATTTTGGTAGAATGTCCTTCCTTTGAAATGTCCATCAGCCAAATGTCCAATGACCAAATACCCATCAATCAAATGTCCAGCCATGCTGTTTTCTGTTTCTTAACCCTTTCACCGCCAAAGTCGCATTTTAGCACCACAGTGATTTAACACCTATGTCACTAAAAGGCATCAAATTGGGGTCTATTATCCAAAGACCCTATTGTCTGAGTTTTGGGAAGTAAGGATAGACCTTATTTTATATATGTCACAGGAGAACCCCGAATACTGCAGATGGATTTTGTTCTCTACCCAGCTAAATCTAATGGAAATATTTGGCTGAAATATGGCTGGCGGTGAAAGGGTTAATGTACATAATTATATGAATGGAGTTTGAGATGCATTAGATTACAATCAGATTATAAAAAAGACATTAGCTACAATATAAATGAATAAAATGTAATGTGAAAATGAACAAAGGTAGGAACACTCCATTAATTAACCCCCCTCCACCAAAGAACACCTTTGTTCATTTTCGCTACCTTCTCTCCTAGCATCTCTATTGTACACAACTGTACACACATACACTTCAACTGATGTACACAACTGTACACACACACCCGCGCCCGCGCGCGCACGCACGCACGCATGCACACAAAACACACACACACACACACACACACACACACACACACACACACACACACACACACACACACACACACACACACACACACACACACACACAATTTTAGTTTGGATCTATTTCCACTTCCCTGTCCTCTTTCTGTATTCTTAAGTTAATAAATAAGAGGGTAGCAGTACATCTGCAATGTGACAGATTCCTGCAAAGACAATGTATGTGTGTGTGTGTGTGTGTGTGTGTGTGTGTGTGTGTGTGTGTGTGTGTGTGTGTGTGTGTGTGTGTGTGTGTGTGTGCGTGAGTGCATGCGTGCGTGTGTGCGTGCGCGTGTGCGTGTGCGTGTGTGTGTGTGTGTGTGTGCGAGTGTGTGAACATGCACGTGTATGTGAAAATGCATTTGTGTATAAGTAGAAATACCTCAATTACAAAATGGAGAAAATGTTCATACACAGCAGATAATGTTACTTAAGGGTTTTTTCATCAATGTCTCTGTGTTTCTTTTTTTGTTACAGACTTTTGAAAACCCAAGTAGCAGTTTCACATATGTAGGAAATTCAGAGCCACTGATCCGAATAGTGATCAGAGGTAGAAACGAGCCACAATTCCAATACCAGGGTGGGTTGTCAGTGGATGAGCTGACAGCATGCTCACATGGTGAGTTTGGTGTTCTTGGTAGTGGTGGTGGTAGGGTGGTGATGATGTTGTTGCTGTTGTTGTTGTTCGTGTTCTTGTTGTTGTTATTGTTGATGTTGTTGTAAACATTTTCTGTGGGGTTTTTTAAATTCTATATGCGAACATTTTGGAAACGATTTTCTCATGTGATTCATACCGCACCAGCTTCTCTCTCATGTTTCGCAGAGTTGTTCACATGTGGATGTGGTCTGTAGTGCTGCTGGATCTAGTGGCAATTCCATATTGGGACCGGGGATACAAAAGAAGTAAATAAAACAGCAGCACACAGGTCGCAGGCGCAGAGGATTAAGCCTGAAAACCTCTTCATAAAGGAGGCTCCAGGTTTGTTTATGTAGCCATCACAGAATACAGAAAGCAGCAACCAAGGTATAAAGACATGCATATAGCATGATTATAAACTTTCTTTGATGTGCTATAAATCCCTGAACGGAATATCTATATACTCCATCTACACAACTACGTTCCTCCTCTGACTCTCCTATCCTCCAGATTCTTCGTTACCACCTCAGGACACTTGGTGAATGTTGTTTCTCTTTCTGGGCTCCTACCAAAGACTGTACAGGGGAAGATAAGCATCCGGTCTCTTTTCCCTATATGAGTAGTGAGGACAGAAACACTGGTTATGTCCCTTTTAAACAGGACACATTTACACGTCGATAGGCCAGTTGAATTCTCCGTTCAAATTCCAGTCTGTGTTTTTGGATAGCCTCCACTGTGAATAGTGTACTGTCCCCACTAACGATAACTCTATCAGCCCGGTTCGCCGAGCTTTTAAGTAATCCATCTTACCCTTTTAGAATATCTTTGCTCCTACCTCTTGGAACAAAGTGCCTCTTTCACCCAAATAAAAGCTCAAACTTCTCTTAAAACCACTGTATTTTGACTCTAATCTGCGTCTTTCATTTAATTTCTACTGATGTTCCTCCTCTTCTGTGGTGTGCGTGTGCGTTGATTTTTGTTGTTGCATTGGTAATGGTACCCCAGACCCAAACAACATAGGGTTCAAATTTTCAAGGCCCCTGCCCTCTTTGGGGGAGGGGGGAATTCTGGCCTTTGAAAACCTTTTACCAGACAGAATCAATTTTAATGTTTCCATACTCCTGCCTATTTTTGTGCAATAGTTTGGTGAATGTTTATGTTTTAATGGTTCTGGGTATAATATGATATCTACTAATTGTTCCGAAACTTAGTTTGGACGATTTGTACTATTTAAGGACCTATTCAATGGGTTTGTGGGCAACTTTAGCCTAACAAATGTGTCCAGAAAAAACGTTCTGGTACACTACCATTGCTAAATGAATATTTGAGTGTCTTTGTTTTATTTGAATAGAATGATATGGCCCAATACCATCATATGAATCTAAATATTCTAATTCTAAAGCCTGTCGGGAGGATGGGGTGTCCTTGTGACGGTGTCCATGCAGAATCAATATTATCAACAGTCCTGTAAATTGTGCTTTCTCAATGGCATCAACCTTTTAATAGACATTTTTCCATGGTGTAGATTTGGTTGTAAATATTTCTAACTGAATTTGTCTGTGAAACAAATGTTACTTATGTTACATTAACGCACAACTTTTAGCTGTACAAATGGTCAGTCTGAAGGGTTCTCAAGGAACAGGCACTATCAATTTTTAACACAGCTACTGCATCAACTTTACACTCGTTTTCATTCATCAAACAGGTGAAGTCAAATCTGAAACCCAAAAAGCACTAAGCTACAATTAATTTTCCACAAATTTAAGTTGTATTTTTGTATGTTAACAGCATGTGTGAATGTTTCATTGTCCGTATTTCCAGCCAGAACATTCTTAATGTTCATGATGATGGTCTTTGATAATAAAAGGACAAAATGGAACTCCGGCTACAAGAGGCCGTACATTTATCATACAAATTGTTAACAGTTGATTAGCATTCTCAATTTTATATTAAAACGTGTTAAAGTCCCGTTCGTATGACATTAGGTCTCATACCATGACCGTAACATTTTGCATAGACTCTAATTGTTGATGCCATGGCTTCAGGGCATGAGGTAAATACAGTCAATGAAAACAGTCTCAGATCTGTAACAGGCTTTCATATAAAATTTTAAAAAAGTAGACTATGTGATTCTGGGTTACGATGAAGGTCAAGTTATCCAGTCTCTGGACTAATTGCTTAAGAATACAATTCAAGAGAAGACAATTACCTCACCAACAGCTATATAATCATCCACAGAAGAAGCTTGTTGTGTCTCTCGAGAACATGCTATCAGCACCCATGGACAAAATGCGTCTTACCAGCATGATACTTACTCATCGATTACTGAAGCCTTTGCATAGTGATTCTAAAGCCAAACGGTCCAACTTTGAAGAAAACCACTCCCATGAAGGGGCTTAACCTTCATTGCTCATCAGGCCAGGCTTTAGTGTTAGAAAACGCTTGACAGATCTGTTCACTCGGCCGCCTGACAAAATGTTTTGGTTTTACTTATGCATCTCATTTCACCCTGTTACCTTGGTACTGAGACATTTCTCAAGTCCTTGACTAACAGAGACATAAAGTAGGACATTTTGGTGATGGAACCACAGTTAGCTCAAGAGAAATTATTGAAACGT
>CM065702.1:47157322-47162322 GCA_017654935.2 Phymorhynchus buccinoides | reverse complement strand
TTGGTTGCCTCAGTTATTTTCGTTCATTTATGCGGGTTTTGGGGTTTTTTTTTCTTACTGCTCTATATGTGGTTACAGGGATTAAGGAATGTGGCTATCACTCTCTCACACATACTCTCACACACATACATATATGTTTTTTAGGGGGAGAGTAAGCAAATGACAAAACGTGTGCAGGGACTAAGTATTGTGTGGTTGATATATTTTCATGCAAGGTGAGGTTATCACGATATATAACAAACTAAGAGTAGCAAAGTAACAACAAACTTATTAAAGCTTATTGTGTGCTCATTAGAATATTCACGACACATATTATAACATGACGACAGCAAAAAAACTATCTTACCCAAATTATGTATACAATTTCAAATATATAAAAAGATAGAAAAGTAAAAACTAAAACAAAATCGAATAAAACAAACTTTTTCTTGGTTTAAACGATTTCGTTAGGCCCACAGTACATCAACATTTATTACTCTGTGTTCAACAGTTGTCGACCCATATTTTCCAGTGCATATAGTGCACAACATAAGCTTCTAGCTTGTTGTTGCTGGACATTTTTCCTTCCGCTCTATTAGTCCGCAAAATTTGATTCGATTTATAATAGCTAGTAGAAAATGATGTTTTGTTTATTTAAGCATGCTATAGAATAACAAAAACGGCTCAGACTTGCGAACACATATTGTATTTATCACCAGTTCCAACACCCTCAACACCACCACCTACTGGCACTCCGCCACCAACCGGCACTCCACCACCAACTGGAACCCCACCACCAACTGGAACTCCACCACCTACCGGAACTCCACCACCTACTGGAACTCCACCACCTACAGGAACCCCACCACCTACCGGAACCCCACCACCAACTGGAACCCCACCACCTACTGGAACTCCACCACCTACAGGAACCCCACCACCTACTGGAACTCCACCACCTACCGGAACTCCACCACCTACTGGAACTCCACCACCTACTGGCACACCACCACCTACTGGCACTCCACCACCCACTGGAACACCACCACCCACAGGAACTCCACCACCTACAGGAACTCCACCACCTACCGGAACCCCACCACCTACCGGAACTCCACCACCTACAGGAACTCCACCACCCACTGGAACTCCACCACCTACAGGAACTCCACCACCTACAGGAACTCCACCACCTACTGGAACTCCACCACCTACCGGAACCCCACCACCTACCGGAACTCCACCACCTACCGGAACCCCACCACCTACTGGAACCCCACCACCTACAGGAACTCCACCACCTACTGGAACCCCACCACCCACTGGAACTCCACCACCCACTGGAACTCCACCACCTACTGGAACTCCACCACCTACTGGAACTCCACCACCTACTGGAACTCCACCACCAACCGGAACTCCACCACCCACTGGAACTCCACCACCTACTGGAACCCCACCACCTACAGGAACTCCACCACCAACTGGAACTCCACCACCTACAGGAACTCCACCACCAACAGGAACACCACCACCTGGACAGGAACTCCACCACCAACTGGAACCCCACCACCCACCGGAACTCCACCACCTACTGGAACTCCACCACCTACTGGAACTCCACCACCTACAGGAACTCCACCACCTACCGGAACTCCACCACCTACTGGAACTCCACCACCTACTGGAACCCCACCACCAACCGGAACTCCACCACCCACTGGAACTCCACCACCTACGGGAACTCCACCACCTACCGGAACTCCACCACCTACCGGAACTCCACCACCTACAGGAACTCCACCACCTACCGGAACTCCACCACCTACCGGAACTCCACCACCAACAGGAACTCCACCACCTACTGGAACTCCACCACCTACAGGAACTCCACCACCTACCGGAACCCCACCACCCACCGGAACTCCACCACCAACCGGAACTCCACCACCTACTGGAACTCCACCACCTACTGGAACTCCACCACCCACTGGAACTCCACCACCTACCGGAACTCCACCACCTACTGGAACTCCACCACCTACTGGAACTCCACCACCTACCGGAACTCCACCACCCACTGGAACTCCACCACCCACTGGAACTCCACCACCTACTGGAACTCCACCACCTACCGGAACCCCACCACCCACTGGAACTCCACCACCTACAGGAACCCCACCACCTACTGGAACTCCACCACCTACTGGAACCCCACCACCTACTGGAACTCCACCACCTACAGGAACTCCACCACCTACTGGAACTCCACCACCTACTGGAACTCCACCACCTACTGGAACTCCACCACCTACTGGAACACCACCACCTACTGGAACTCCACCACCCACTGGAACACCACCACCCACAGGAACTCCACCACCTACAGGCACTCCACCACCTACCGGAACCCCACCACCTACCGGAACTCCACCACCTACAGGAACTCCACCACCTACTGGAACTCCACCACCTACTGGAACTCCACCACCTACTGGAACTCCACCACCTACTGGAACTCCACCACCTACTGGAACTCCACCACCTACCGGAACCCCACCACCTACTGGAACTCCACCACCTACTGGAACTCCACCACCTACCGGAACTCCACCACCTACTGGAACCCCACCACCTACTGGAACTCCACCACCTACAGGAACTCCACCACCTACTGGAACTCCACCACCTACCGGAACTCCACCACCTACTGGAACTCCACCACCTACTGGAACTCCACCACCTACTGGAACTCCACCACCCACAGGAACACCACCACCCACAGGAACTCCACCACCTACAGGAACTCCACCACCTACTGGAACTCCACCACCTACCGGAACTCCACCACCTACAGGAACTCCACCACCTACTGGAACTCCACCACCTACAGGAACTCCACCACCTACAGGAACTCCACCACCTACTGGAACTCCACCACCTACTGGAACTCCACCACCTGGAACTCCACCACCTACTGGAACTCCACCACCTACTGGAACTCCACCACCTACTGGAACCCCACACCACCTCCACCACCTACTGGAACTCCACCACCTACTGGAACCCCACCACCTACTGGAACTCCACCACCTACTGGAACTCCACCACCTACTGGAACTCCACCACCTACCGGAACTCCACCACCTACTGGAACTCCACCACCTACTGGAACTCCACCACCTACTGGAACCCCACCACCTACTGGAACTCCACCACCTACTGGAACTCCACCACCTACCGGAACCCCACCACCTACTGGAACTCCACCACCTACCGGAACTCCACCACCAACCGGAACTCCACCACCTACTGGAACTCCACCACCTACCGGAACTCCACCACCTACCGGAACTCCACCACCTACTGGAACTCCACCACCTACTGGAACTCCACCACCTACTGGAACTCCACCACCTACTGGAACTCCACCACCTACTGGAACTCCACCACCAACTGGAACACCACCACCAACAGGAACACCACCACCAACAGGAACACCACCACCAACAGGAACACCACCACCAACAGGAACACCACCACCAACAGGAACACCACCACCAACAGGAACACCACCACCAACAGGAACACCACCACCAACTGGAACTCCACCACCAACAGGAACTCCACCACCCACCACCACCAACAGGAACTCCACCACCACCTCCACCACCGGAACACCACCAACTGGAACTCCACCACCTACAGGAACTCCACCACCAACTGGAACTCCACCACCAACAGGAACTCCACCACCTACTGGAACTCCACCACCTACTGGAACTCCACCACCTACTGGAACTCCACCACCTACTGGAACTCCACCACCTACTGGAACTCCACCACCTACTGGAACTCCACCACCAACTGGAACCCCACCACCTACTGGAACCCCTACCAACCAACCACCTACTGGAACTCCACCACCTACTGGAACTCCACCACCTACTGGAACTCCACCACCTACCGGAACTCCACCACCTACTGGAACTCCACCACCTACTGGAACTCCACCACCTACTGGAACTCCACCACCTACTGGAACTCCACCACCTACCGGAACCCCACCACCTACTGGAACTCCACCACCCACTGGAACCCCACCACCTACTGGAACTCCACCACCTACTGGAACTCCACCACCTACTGGAACCCCACCACCTACCGGAACCCCACCACCACCTACTGGAACTCCACCACCTACCGGAACTCCACCACCTACCGGAACTCCACCACCCACCGGAACTCCACCACCTACTGGAACTCCACCACCTACTGGAACTCCACCACCTACCGGAACTCCACCACCTACTGGAACTCCACCACCTACCGGAACTCCACCACCTACCGGAACTCCACCACCTACAGGAACTCCACCACCTACCGGAACTCCACCACCTACAGGAACTCCACCACCTACCTCCACCACCTACAGGAACTCCACCACCTACAGGAACTCCACCACCCTGGAACCCCACCACCTACTGGAACTCCACCACCTACTGGAACCCCACCCTACCTACCACCAACTCCACGGAACTCCACCACCTACTGGAACTCCACCACCTACTGGAACTCCACCACCTACTGGAACTCCACCACCCACTGGAACTCCACCACCTACCGGAACTCCACCACCTACCGGAACTCCACCACCTACAGGAACTCCACCACCTACCGGAACTCCACCACCTACTGGAACTCCACCACCTACTGGAACTCCACCACCTACCTACCGGAACACCACCACACCCACCGAACTCCACCACCTACCGGAACTCCACCACCCACAGGAACCCCACCACCTACCGGAACCCCACCACCCACTGGAACCCCACCACCTACCGGAACACCACCACCAACAGGAACACCACCACCAACAGGAACTCCACCACCTACAGGAACTCCACCACCTACTGGAACCCCACCACCCACTGGAACTCCACCACCTACAGGAACTCCACCACCTACCGGAACTCCACCACCTACCGGAACTCCACCACCTACCGGAACCCCACCAC
>CM065702.1:47105813-47156822 GCA_017654935.2 Phymorhynchus buccinoides | reverse complement strand
TCATCCAACCTGAGCAAAAAGACATTCTTACAAGAGAATGTTTGTCCTCTTTTGCACCAGATTGAAAGTCCAATATAAAAGCAAACCAGCACTAAGTTAGAACAGAATAGTGAAAATCTTGTGTAGAATGAAGAAAATAATATTGTTCTAAGATCATAATTTAGAAACATAATAGAAATGAGTAGAGAGGGCCAACTTTTGAGATGATATCCAAATTAATGGATACAAATAGTATGAATGAAAAATCTGTTATTAGCTGAGCTCTATACCCCTAATCTGAAGGACTGAAAGGTTGATGCATTTGAAATGCAGAATAATTTGCTTTGATGAAACTTTTTTGTTTGTTTCTGAGGTTCAAAAATATAGACATTGGACGCAGACAAAAATCAGTTAATTGCTAGCACCGTTCCTCTGATCTAGAGGACTTAAAAGTTAGAGCATCTGAAATGCAATAGTAAAATGCAAAACATCGTTTGTGTCCAAATGAACATTAGAATCAAACCAGTTAAGTTAACTTGTAATTTTGATCCATGTTTTATAAAAGAGAGAATAAAAACATAAAGAATGCTAGTTTATAATGTTAGTTTTTCCTCCTTGTTAGGGAGGCAATGGAGGAACCCAGCCGAGGACAGCTGTTTATATTCTTGGGGGTCTCATCAGCTCGGCACTGGATGGGATCGTAGTCTACCAAAGTGGCCCTCTCTCACCTCAACAAGAAGATTGAGTCACTAAGGGAAGGTTTCTTCATGTATATTGTAAAAGGCTCCAATATTTACATATAGAAAAACCATAAGGAATGAAAACCCAAACAGGAAAGATTTGCTTCTCCCAATATTTCGGCTTTTGCCTTTGACAAGGGACAGTAGGACAAACAGTAGTGTGTGTGTGTGTGTCCGTGTGCGCGCACATGTGTGGGCATGTGTGTTGTGTGCATACTTTTTTTTAATCTATTGGTTATGATGCAAAACTATTGAATGTTAACATTTAAGCGGTATTTGTGGTTTAAATTGACGTTTTATGAGTTATACTAGTCTTATTATTTGTTTCTTTTGTGTAGAACAGAACAGAATAGCTGTTTATTGCCTTAGAAGTAAAAAATAACAATAGACTTATTTTGCACAATGAATTTTGATCTATCTTTTTGGTAGCACTAATATCTGGTTTAAATGATTTTGTTTTACCAAAAAGCAAGAAGAAGAAGAAGAAGAAGAGGGAGAAGAAGAAGGAGAAGAAGAAGAGGGAAGAAGAAGGAGAAGAAGAAGAAGAAGGAGAAGAAGAAGAAGGAGAAGAAGAAGAGGAGGAAGGAAAGGGAGAAGATGGGGGAAACAAATACTACGTTTGAAAATTTCAAAATCAAACAAAACATCTATGAATGCAATAAAACTGGTAACAAGGGTCGGCTTTACATATTAATGAAGAAAACAATAAAAATGCTTAATCTTGTCAACAGTTCAGTGCCCACGTATTCATTTACACATGTAGAATTATTTATTATTGCAAATTTGGCAATCCCTTCGTACCCCGCAACTTTCCTGAAAATTCCAACCAAATCGGACAAAAAAAGGGGAAGAAAAACAAGAAAAAACAAACCAAAAAACACCCCTCTTACAAATGCAATAGTATTCTCCCTAAAGGGGAGAATCCTAATACTATTAATAATAAACGGATATTTTTCATAGAGCTTTTTATTGAGAACAAAACGCTTTACAATAATTACAAACACCAGGGGCGTAGCACGTCATGTAAAAGAGGTCAGGATTTGTTTCCCAGTACAACCCCCCCTCCCCCCGTCCGCCTCCACCCCACTCTAAATAAACTTACACTCAAATAATTATCATTTTCAATATTAAACAAGATGATCATGAATATCGTGTGTGTGTGTGTGTGTGTGTGTGTGTGTGTGTGTGTGTCTGTCTGTGCACGAGCACTGATAAAGTGACAAGGGGAGGTGAACAAGACGGGGGGGGGGGGGGGTGGGGGGGGGGTAACAATTTGTGGAATGGGGGGGGGGGGGGGGGGGGGTGGGGGGGGGGGCTTGTCAGGTGGTGGGGCCTGACCAGGATGCTACGTCCATACACCACACCGCACCTGTGTTCCGGTAGGTGGTGGAGTGCCGGTAGGTGGGAGGAGTTCCTGTAGGTGGTGGTGTTCCTGTTGGTGGTGGTGTTCCTGTTGGTGGTGGAGTTCCGGTAGGTGGTGGGGTTCCGGTAGGTGGTGGAGTTCCGGTAGGTGGTGGAGTTCCGGTAGGTGGTGGGGTTCCAGTAGGTGGTGGAGTTCCAGTAGGTGGTGGGGTTCCAGTGGGTGGTGGTGTTCCTGTTGGTGGTGGGGTTCCGGTAGGTGGTGGGGTTCCAGTGGGTGGTGGGGTTCCGGTGGGTGGTGGTGTTCCTGTAGGTGGTGGGGTTCCAGTAGGTGGTGGAGTTCCGGTAGGTGGTGGGGTTCCAGTAGGTGGTGGAGTTCCAGTAGGTGGTGGAGTTCCAGTAGGTGGTGGAGTTCCAGTGGGTGGTGGAGTTCCAGTAGGTGGTGGAGTTCCAGTAGGTGGTGGAGTTCCAGTAGGTGGTGGAGTTCCGGTAGGTGGTGGAGTTCCAGTAGGTGGTGGAGTTCCAGTAGGTGGTGGGGTTCCAGTAGGTGGTGGAGTTCCAGTAGGTGGTGGAGTTCCTGTAGGTGGTGGAGTTCCAGTAGGTGGTGGAGTTCCGGTAGGTGGTGGTGTTCCTGTAGGTGGTGGAGTGGTGGTGGAGGTAGGTGGTGGAGTTCCTGTAGGTGGTGGTGTTCCGGTGGGTGGTGGAGTTCCTGTAGGTGGTGGGGTTCCGGTGGGTCCAGTAGGTGGTGGAGTTCCGGTAGGTGGTGGAGTTCCAGTGGGTGGTGGTGTTCCAGTAGGTGGTGGAGTTCCAGTTGGTGGTGGTGTTCCGGTAGGTGGTGGAGTTCCGGTTGGTGGTGGGGTTCCTGTAGGTGGTGGTGTTCCAGTTGGTGGTGGGGTTCCTGTAGGTGGTGGTGTTCCAGTAGGGTGGTGGAGTTCCAGTGGGTGGTGGAGTTCCGGTGGGTGGTGGAGTTCCGGTAGGTGGTGGGGTTCCAGTGGGTGGTGGAGTTCCGGTTGGTGGTGGAGTTCCGTGTTGGTGGTGGAGTTCCGGTTGGTGGTGGAGTTCCAGTAGGTAGGTGGTGGAGTTCCGGTTGGTGGGTGGGGTTCCTGTTGGTGGTGGAGTTCCAGTGGGTGGTGGAGTTCCTGTTGGTGGTGGTGTTCCTGTTGGTGGTGGTGTTCCTGTTGGTGGTGGAGTTCCAGTTGGTGGTGGAGTTCCAGTGGGTGGTGGAGTTCCGGTAGGTGGTGGAGTTCCAGTAGGTGGTGGAGTTCCGGTTAGGTGGTGGGAGTTCCAGTAGGTGGTGGAGTTCCAGTAGGTGGTGGAGTTCCGGTAGGTGGTGGAGTTCCTGTAGGTGGTGGAGTTCCAGTTGGTGGTGGTGTTCCTGTTGGTGGTGGAGTTCCTGTTGGTGGTGGAGTTCCGGTTGGTGGTGGAGTTCCGGTGGGTGGTGGAGTTCCTGTTGGTGGTGGTGTTCCTGTTGGTGGTGGTGTTCCTGTTGGTGGTGGTGTTCCTGTTGGTGGTGGTGTTCCTGTTGGTGGTGGTGTTCCAGTGGGTGGTGGAGTTCCGGTAGGTGGTGGAGTTCCTGTTGGTGGTGGGGTTCCGGTAGGTGGTGGAGTTCCAGTAGGTGGTGGAGTTCCGGTAGGTGGTGGAGTTCCAGTAGGTGGTGGTGTTCCAGTTGGTGGTGGTGTTCCAGTTGGTGGTGGAGTTCCAGTTGGTGGTGGAGTTCCAGTAGGTGGTGGAGTTCCTGTAGGTGGTGGAGTTCCTGTTGGTGGTGGAGTTCCAGTTGGTGGTGGAGTTCCTGTAGGTGGTGGTGTTCCTGTTGGTGGTGGAGTTCCTGTTGGTGGTGGTGTTCCTGTTGGTGGTGGAGTTCCTGTAGGTGGTGGAGTTCCAGTAGGTGGTGGAGTTCCTGTAGGTGGTGGAGTTCCAGTAGGTGGTGGTGTTCCGGTAGGTGGTGGAGTTCCAGTTGGTGGTGGAGTTCCGGTTGGTGGTGGAGTTCCGGTAGGTGGTGGAGTTCCGGTTGGTGGTGGGGGTAGGTGGTGGAGTTCCTGTGGGTGGTGGAGTTCCTGTAGGTGGTGGAGTTCCTGTTGGTGGTGGAGTTCCAGTAGGTGGTGGAGTTCCAGTAGGTGGTGGGGTTCCTGTAGGTGGTGGAGTTCCAGTGGTGGTGGAGTTCCGGTAGGTGGTGGAGTTCCGGTAGGTGGTGGAGTTCCAGTGGGTGGTGGAGTTCCAGTAGGTGGTGGAGTTCCAGTGGGTGGTGGAGTTCCGGTAGGTGGTGGGGTTCCAGTGGGTGGTGGAGTTCCGGTAGGTGGTGGAGTTCCAGTAGGTGGTGGAGTTCCGGTGGGTGGTGGAGTTCCTGTAGGTGGTGGAGTTCCAGTTGGTGGTGGAGTTCCAGTGGGTGGTGGAGTTCCTGTAGGTGGTGGTGTTCCGGTAGGTGGTGGAGTTCCTGTAGGTGGTGGAGTTCCGGTAGGTGGTGGGGTTCCGGTAGGTGGTGGAGTTCCAGTAGGTGGTGGAGTTCCGGTAGGTGGTGGAGTTCCAGTTGGTGGTGGAGTTCCGGTAGGTGGTGGAGTTCCTGTTGGTGGTGGAGTTCCGGTAGGTGGTGGGGTTCCAGTGGGTGGTGGAGTTCCGGTAGGTGGTGGAGTTCCAGTAGGTGGTGGAGTTCCGGTAGGTGGTGGAGTTCCAGTAGGTGGTGGAGTTCCGGTAGGTGGTGGAGTTCCAGTAGGTGGTGGAGTTCCTGTTGGTGGTGGAGTTCCTGTTGGTGGTGGTGTTCCTGTGGGTGGTGGAGTTCCTGTTGGTGGTGGTGTTCCGGTGGTGGTGGAGTTCCGGTAGGTGGTGGAGTTCCTGGTAGGTGGTGGAGTTCCTGTAGGTGGTGGAGTTCCGGTAGGTGGTGGAGTTCCTGTAGGTGGTGGTGTTCCTGTTGGTGGTGGAGTTCCTGTTGGTGGTGGTGTTCCTGTTGGTGGTGGTGTTCCTGTAGGTGGTGGAGTTCCAGTAGGTGGTGGAGTTCCTGTAGGTGGTGGAGTTCCAGTGGGTGGTGGAGTTCCAGTAGGTGGTGGTGTTCCGGTAGGTGGTGGAGTTCCTGTAGGTGGTGGAGTTCCAGTAGGTGGTGGAGTTCCTGTAGGTGGTGGAGTTCCGGTAGGTGGTGGAGTTCCGGTAGGTGGTGGAGTTCCAGTAGGTGGTGGAGTTCCAGTAGGTGGTGGAGTTCCGGTAGGTGGTGGAGTTCCAGTAGGTGGTGGAGTTCCAGTAGGTGGTGGAGTTCCAGTAGGTGGTGGAGTTCCAGTAGGTGGTGGAGTTCCAGTAGGTGGTGGAGTTCCGGTTGGTGGTGGAGTTCCTGTAGGTGGTGGAGTAGGTGGTTCCAGTTGGTGGTGGAGTTCCAGTGGGTGGTGGAGTTCCAGTGGGTGGTGGAGTTCCAGTGGGTGGTGGTGTTCCTGTTGGTGGTGGAGTTCCTGTTGGTGGTGGTGTTCCAGTAGGTGGTGGTGTTCCTGTTGGTGGTGGAGTTCCTGTAGGTGGTGGAGTTCCAGTTGGTGGTGGAGTTCCGGTAGGTGGTGGAGTTCCGGTAGGTGGTGGAGTTCCGGTAGGTGGTGGAGTTCCAGTAGGTGGTGGAGTTCCAGAGGGTGGTGGGGTTCCAGTAGGTGGTGGAGTTCCAGTAGGTGGTGGAGTTCCGGTAGGTGGTGGAGTTCCGGTAGGTGGTGGAGTTCCAGTAGGTGGTGGAGTTCCAGTAGGTGGTGGAGTTCCAGTGGGTGGTGGAGTTCCAGTGGGTGGTGGAGTTCCGGTTGGTGGTGGAGTTCCAGTGGGTGGTGGAGTTCCGGTAGGTGGTGGAGTTCCTGTAGGTGGTGGAGTTCCGGTAGGTGGTGGAGTTCCAGTAGGTGGTGGAGTTCCAGTAGGTGGTGGAGTTCCAGTAGGTGGTGGAGTTCCAGTAGGTGGTGGAGTTCCAGTGGGTGGTGGAGTTCCAGTGGGTGGTGGTGTTCCAGTGGGTGGTGGGGTTCCTGTAGGTGGTGGAGTTCCAGTAGGTGGTGGGGTTCCGGTAGGTGGTGGAGTTCCAGTAGGTGGTGGAGTTCCGGTAGGTGGTGGAGTTCCAGTAGGTGGTGGAGTTCCAGTAGGTGGTGGAGTTCCAGTAGGTGGTGGAGTTCCAGTAGGTGGTGGAGTTCCTGTAGGTGGTGGAGTTCCGGTAGGTGGTGGGGTTCCGGTAGGTGGTGGAGGTAGGTGGTGGAGTTCCTGTTGGTGGTGGTGTTCCAGTGGGTGGTGGAGTTCCAGTAGGTGGTGGAGTTCCTGTAGGTGGTGGTGTTCCAGTAGGTGGTGGAGTTCCAGTAGGTGGTGGAGTTCCGGTAGGTGGTGGAGTTCCAGTAGGTGGTGGGTGTTCCTGTAGGTGGTGGAGTTCCAGTAGGTGGTGGGGTTCCAGTAGGTGGTGGAGTTCCGGTAGGTGGTGGGGTTCCTGTAGGTGGTGGAGTTCCAGTAGGTGGTGGAGTTCCGGTAGGTGGTGGAGTTCCTGTTGGTGGTGGGGTTCCAGTTGGTGGTGGAGTGCCGGTTGGTGGCGGAGTGCCAGTAGGTGGTGGTGTTGAGGGTGTTGGAACTGGTGATAAATACAATATGTGTACGCAAGTCTGAGCAGTTTTTTGTTATTCTATAGCATGCTTAAATAAAACAAAACATCATTGGCTCACGTCGTTTTTTAAAACAAAGTGAGTCTATAGTATCGTACATGTTCGGTTGTGTGTCTGTGTGTGTGTGTGTGTGTGTGTGTGTGTGTGTGTGTGTGTGTGTGTGTGTGTGTGTGTGTGTGTGTGTGTGTGTGTGTGTGTGTGTGTGTGTGTGTGTTTCGTCCGTGGCCCCGACCTTTAACCTTAACTCAAACCTTAACGTTGTCATTTTCTCTAAACATAAAAGGCGTTAGAGGGTTAAAGTTAGCAGGATACTTGATTTTGACGTGAGCCTTCAAGTCACGACGATCAAAGCAGTCAGATACATTGATAAAGAACAAAATAAAGATAATCATTTGTTGCAGAGATTACTGTTGTGCAACCTTTAACCTTGACTCAGTCACACTCTTCAAACTAAAGAAGACTCTCACTCTCCACTGAAACTTTAACGTTGTCATTTTCTCAAAAAAAACATAAGATGTTAGAGGGTTAAAGTTAGCAGGATACTTGATTTTGACGTGAGCCTTCAAGTCATGGCGATCAAAGCAGTCAGATACATCGGTAAGGAACAAAAGAAAGAAAATCATTTGTTGCAGAGATTACTGTAACTGTTGTGTTGTACCGAGTAGGAGATACATACTGGAAAGAAGACTCTCCATTAGATATACAAAAACGCTCTTTAAAAAGAAACACAAGACTTCAGGTGTGTACAAATAGGTACATTTTAACGTCGTTAACTTATATTTTCTGTAACAAATGGATGTACTGAGTGTGTGCGTTGACGGCCCGGTTGTTTAGCTTTTATTTGCGCCTTTGAGTAACGGTTGTTCGTGTTCATTTGCCCATCATCTCTGCGCATAACTTAGCCTACCGCACTTCCGGCAACAAGGCCTCGGCCTAGAGTCCATGCCTTACCTCATAATCAAGACGACGTACTTAACATTTAGCCCACATTCATTTCAGTCTTGAAAAAAAATATACGGAAAATCCAGGGTTCGTCGATTTCACTGCCTTCGACGTACGAATCCTTTGTTAGGCCTAGACGATTGATCACCATGAGCAAAGACTGTACAGGGGAAGATAAACATGGATGAGCTTGCTGGCTGTGACCTTGACCTTTGCTTTGTGGCAGAGAGGGGGGGGGGGGGGGATTAACGAAACGAAAATAAAATATTAGGACTAATATAAAATATCGGTAAAGGTCAAGATGTGCCACCCCCCCTACCTATCTCGGTTAATTGTATTTTTCCGTTATTGCCTTTCTTACCATACATAAAGCTGTATTTTAGGAACATTTTTAGCTAATAACCTTTTTGGAATACTAACCCTAACCCTAACCCTAGCCCTAACCCTAACCCTACCCCCCACCGTATAAGACGGAAAAACGCAACGAACCACAACTGTACAAATCGCGGTGTACTGCAGTACATAGTGGGGGGTAGGGTTAGGTTTAGGGGTAGGGTTAGGGTTAGGGTTAGTATTCCAAAAAGGTAATTAGCTGAAAATGTTCCTAAAATACAGCTTTATGTATGGTAAGAAAGGCAAAAACGGGAAAATACAATTAACCGAGAAATGCATGGGGGGTGGCACATCTTTACCCTTTACTTACAGAAATGTAGATGATGTGGAACAAGTTTTCATCGCATGAACAATCAGTTTAAAACAGTAAACAGATCAGGAGTATGGCCTTACGAATCACGCAACTTCAATTATTAATTTTCTAAGAGTAAGAGGCTTAGACCCACAGGCAAAGACTAGGCCTACTACAGGTGTCCGTAGACCCCCCTTACCCCGGCGGGGGGTGGGGTGGGGGGGGGGGGGATTGGTCACTATGGTTTTTTCTGAAAGCTTGGTCAATATGCTTTTCAATTTTACTTGTTTGCCAAAAATAAAAATAGGGCTCCACTATGTTACATGCGCATACATATAATTAAATTTTAAAGAAAGGGGTAGGGGTGCATAGAAATAATTTTAATTTACACAGTAAAATAAAAATTAATTCTGTTTTCAGATGCACAAGTGTCTACATAACAGTATTCTCTCTATACAGGCATGGAAATTGTCATGGGAATTCCCATGCCTGCTATAGTAATAAAAATCAGACGTGAGCCTTGCAGCTTTGCCTCTTGTTTTCTACTAGCTATTATAAATCGAATCAAATTTTGCGGACTAACAGAGCGGAAGGAAAAAATGTCCAGCAACAACAAGCTAGAAGGTTATGTTGTGCACTATATGCACTGGAAAATATGGGTCGACAACTGTTGAACACAGATTAATAAATGGTGATGTACTGTGGGCCTAACGAAATCGTTTAAACCAAGAAAAGGGTTTTTTAATCGATTTTGTTTTCGTTTTTACTCTTCTATCTTTTTATATATTTGAAATTGTATACATAATTTGGGTAAGATAGTTTTTTTGCTGTCGTCATGTTATAATATGTGTCGTGAATATTCTAATGAGCACACAATAAGCTTTAATAAGTTTGTTGTTACTTTGCTACTCTTAGTTTGTTATATATCGTGATAACCTCACCTTGCATGAAAATATATCAACCACACAATACTTAGTCCCTGCACACGTTTTGTCATTTGCTCACTCTCCCACTAAAAAACATATATGTATGTGTGTGAGAGTATGTGTGAGAGAGTGATAGCCACATTCCTTAATCCCTGTAACCACATCCGGATCTTCTCCCTTCTTACCCATTCCAACATTGCTCCATCAACGCCTTTTCTGTTCCCTTTCCCCTGAACCCCCCACCCCCACTTTCCCCCATCTTCCGCCTCTTTGACCAGAACCCTAACACCACTTCTGGTTTACTTATTTCTGCAAACATACTTACAGTGTATACAGACAGTTTATGGTTGATTTCCAATTGGCTTAAACAAGTTTTAATGACGAAATCCATGTAGTTATATATTCATGATTATGCAAGAGCACACGCTAAGGCTTACAAAACGTCCTCAATACAGATACACAGTACAGTATAAACTAGATGGAAACGACTGCACCACTACTTATCAATGATCATGGAACGTGATAACTTTTAACAAGAGGAGACACTAATGAACAAAGGAAAAGTAAATGTACAAAGGTACAGCAAAGACAGTGACAAATAGAGCAGTAAGAAAAAAAACCCCCAAAACCCGCATAAATGAACGAAAATAACTGAGGCAACCAATGCTACATGTACATGATCAATCAAATTCCTTAAACATCAATAACCAGAGACTAAAACTGATCACACATGAATAGAGAGTTAAACTTTTAATGTACATTTAATGTGCAAGAAGTACAATGCTATCATTGTTAGCTTTTGTTTGTTTATTTTAACAGACTTATAAGCCTACAATTTAAGATTAACTCGAGTTGAAGAGAGGGGGAAGGGAAGATACTAGACTGTAAAACTTCTGCTCAAATGTATTAGCTCACGAACAGTCTGTTAGGTCGAAAGAGTAGCACAGTTCTCCCTACAGTTTTCTCCCCATCTGAACTACCAGCCCTCGTCTCTGACTTTTTCGATTCCAAAGTGAAAACAATACGAGACAATCTGGACAGTTCAAAGCTCCCTGGGTCCCCTCTTGTTGATGATCATTCTTTTTGAGGCCAACCTTTGACAATTTTTAGTTGTGTGACTGAGGAAGATGTGAGGAAGGTCATAGCTAGTTCGCCTAGGAAATCATGCGACCTCGACCCACTACCTGCATCCATTTTGTTTGAATGCATTGATGTCCTGGGTCGGTATTCACGTTGAGATAGCATGAGACTTAGCATGATGCTAACTTAGAAGCTCTTCCAATGTCCTATAGGATTTAATAGGACTTTTGGAAGAGCTTCTAAGTTAGCATGATGCTAAGTCTCATGCTATCTCAACATGAATACAGGCCCTGGTCCCTTACATAACCCGTATTTTTAATACATCCCTTTCATCTGGCATCTTTCCCCATGTGTACAAATCTGCATTTGTTCGCCCATTGCTTAAGAAAACATCCATGGACCCCAACTCCCTCAAAAATGTCCGACCCGCTTCCAATCTTCCCTTTTGATCTAAGATTCTTGAGAAAATCGTTCTCGCTCAGCTTTCAGATCACCTCGTTCATAACAACTTGATTGACCCCCACCAGTCTGCTTACAGGGCTGGTCACAGCACTGAGACTGCCCTGCTCAAGATTGTCAATGATCTCCTTCATGCTCTTGACGATGACAAAATCTCCCTGCTATCACTGCTAGATCTCTCTGCAGCGTTTGACACCATCAATCATGAAATTCTGCTCTCCAGACTTCAACGCTCTTGGTATTGATGGTACAGTTCTCAAATGGATTAGATCTTATCTCAGTAATCGTTCTCAGACAGGTGTTGTCAGCGGTCTTTCTTCGTCTGCTACAACTCTCGCCTGCGGAGTTCCACAACCTCTGTCCTTGGGCATGTTCTGTTCTCTCTGTACGTCAGACCTGTGTCTGATGTTATTGACCGGCACTCTTTGTTGCATGAGGGCTTCGCTGACGACTCGCAGCTGCATAAATCGAGCTCTTTATCTGAACTCAAAGAAGTTGTCAGCAGTACCCAAAACTGTCCAAGATTTGAAAGAATGGATGACTGTGAACAAATTGCCCCTAAATGATGGAACAACAGAAGTTATGATCCTTGACCCTCCGAGACTCCAAAATCACCCTTCCCTTCCTTCTTCCATTAGCATTGGGAGTTCTGATATTTCGTTTTCGTCTCAAGCCCGTAAACGTGGTGTTACATTTGACTCCACCTTCTCGTTCAAGCAGCATGTCTCGAATATCTGTAAGGTGGCCTATCTGGAAATTCCTAAAATTAGCTCTATCAGGCACTTCCTTTCCACTGAAGCTACTAAAACTTTAGTCTGGTCGTTAGTTCTGTCGAGGCTGGACTACTGCAACAGTCTCTTGGCTGGCTCGCCAAAATACCTTCTTGAAAAACTTCAGAAGGTCCAGAACAGTGCCGCCAGACTTGTTTGCAGGACATATAGACGTCAGCATGTTACTCCCCTGTTACAGTCCCTTCACTGGCTACCTGTTCAGAGTCGTATTGACTATAAGCTAGCTTCAATCTGTTTCTCTTCTGTCTCTAGTACTGGACTGCAATATCTTTGACACATCCTCCACACCTACACCCCTTCCTGTCAACTTCGCTCATCTGCTGACACTCGTCTTTTACGTGTTTCATCTGCTAGAACAAAATCGTTCAGGGACCAACTGTGTGGAACAGCCTTCCTGCCAGTGTTAGGCATTCGCCTTCAGCTGCAGCATTCAAGGCTGCCACAAAAACTGTCCAATTCAAACGCTCCTAAAGCCCCCACCCACCCCCTATCCCTACCCACTCTGTCCCTCTCTGTATCCAGTGCATGAAACGCTAAGTGTGTCAGGCTATGTAAATGTGTGCGTGTGCGTGCGCGTGCGTGCACGTGCGTGTGTGTGTGTGTGTGTGGTGCGTGCGCGCGCGCGCGCGCGCGCGTGTGTGTGTGTGTGTGTGTGTGTGTGTGTGTGTGTGTGTGTGGTGTGTGTGTGTGTGTGTGTGTGTGTGTGTGTGTGTGTGTGTGTGTGTGTGTGTGTGTGTGTGTGTGTGTGTGAGAGTGCAAAACGTTCATTTCATTTTTGTGTGCGTCCGCACACTTCGTGCGCTCACGCCCATGTGTGTGTCTTTTTGTGTTAGCGGAGGAATGAGTGTGAGTATGTGTGTGCGTGCGTGTGTGTGTGTGTGCGTGTGCGTGCGTGTGTGTGTGTGTGTGTGCGTGCGTGTGTGTGTGTGTGTCTGTGTGGTGTGTGCGTGCGTGCATGTGTGTGTGCTGTGTGTGTGTGTGTGTGGTTGTGTGCGTGCGTGTGTGTGTGTGTGTGTGTGTGTGTGTGTGTGTGTGTGTGTGTGTGTGTGTGTGTGTGTGTGTGTGTGATGTCATTGTTGTTGTTTTTGTTGTTACAATGTCTCGTTCATGTAAGATATATTATTTTTGTGAAGCGCCTAGAGCCCCCACGGGAGATTAGGCGCTATAAAAATTATTATTATTATTATTATTATTATTATTATTAAGGGGGACGATGGTCCTTATGACGCAGTCCCAACTCAACCAATATATCCAGATTGTGTTTTGTGAATAATTCCAGCCCTTTTGAAAAGATTATTTCAAAGCATATAATTGTTTTTAAACGTTTCCACGTTTAATTAAAGCATCATTCAGTAGGAAACCGTAACATTTATTTCACGTTAAGGTTTTGGTTAATTGCATGTGTGAATATTTTAAAGTTCATGTTTCCTGCCAGAACCTTCATATTCACTACGCTCATTCATCAAAAATGACAAAGGAGAATCTTCAAACAAAAGAGCTGTCATAAATGTAACATTAAGCTTCTCATATAAGTTGTGATATTATGACCCTACTCATATTGTGAGAGAGAGAGAGCTCATTCATTCAGCATCCATGACCAAAGGGGTCTTACCAACATTATGCTTACACAGAGTTTACTGAAACACTTTCCCGGGAAGGATGCATTTGCGCTGATCATCACAATATATTAAAATCAAGCAGCGTAATTTTGAGAAAGACAACTGCCATGAAGAGACTGAGACTGCTCATCAAGTCTTGTTTTCAACAGATGTCAGAAGATTCTACGTTTCAATAATTTCTCTTGAGCTAACTGTGGTTCCATCACCAAAATGTCCTACTTTATGTCTCTGTTAGTCAAGGACTTGAGAAATGTCTCAGTACCAAGGTAACAAGGTGAAATGAGATGCATCAGTAAAACCAAAACATTTTGTTAGGCGGCCGAGTGAACAGATCTTTCAAGCGTTGTCTAACACTAAAGCCTGGCCTGATGAGCAATGAAGGTTAAGCCCCTTCATGGGAGTGGGTTTCTTCAAAGTTGGACCGTTTGGCTTTAGAATCAATATGCAAAGGCTTCAGTAATCGATGAGTAAGTATCATGCTGGTAAGACGCATTTTGTCCATGGGTGCTGATAGCATGTTCTCGAGAGACACAACAAGCTTCTTCTGTGAATGAGTATGTAGCTGTTGGTGAGGTAATTGTCTTCTCTTGAATTGTATTCTTAAGCAATTAGTCCAGAGACTGGATAACTTGACCTTCATCGTAACCCAGAATCACATAGTCTACTTTTTTTAAATTTTATATGAAAGCCTGTTACAGATCTGAGACTGTTTTCATTGACTGTATTTACCTCATGCCCTGAAGCCATGGCATCAACAATTAGAGTCTATGCAAAATGTTACGGTCATGGTATGAGACCTAATGTCATACGAACGGGACTTTAACACGTTTTAATATAAAATTGAGAATGCTAATCAACTGTTAACAATTTGTATGATAAATGTACGGCCTCTTGTAGCCGGAGTTCCATTTTGTCCTTTTATTATCAAAGACCATCATCATGAACATTAAGAATGTTCTGGCTGGAAATACGGACAATGAAACATTCACACATGCTGTTAACATACAAAAATACAACTTAAATTTGTGGAAAATTAATTGTAGCTTAGTGCTTTTTGGGTTTCAGATTTGACTTCACCTGTTTGATGAATGAAAACGAGTGTAAAGTTGATGCAGTAGCTGTGTTAAAAATTGATAGTGCCTGTTCCTTGAGAACCCTTCAGACTGACCATTTGTACAGCTAAAAGTTGTGCGTTAATGTAACATAAGTAACATTTGTTTCACAGACAAATTCAGTTAGAAATATTTACAACCAAATCTACACCATGGAAAAATGTCTATTAAAAGGTTGATGCCATTGAGAAAGCACAATTTACAGGACTGTTGATACTATTGATTCTGCATGGACACCGTCACAAGGACACCCCATCCTCCCGACAGGCTTTAGAATTAGAATATTTAGATTCATATGATGGTATTGGGCCATATAATTCTATTCAAATAAAACAAAAGACAATCAAATATTCATTTAGCAATGGTAGTGTACCAGAACGTTTTTTCTTGACACATTTGTTAGGCTAAAGTTGTTCACAAACCCATTGAATAGGTCCTTAAATAGTACAAATCGTCCAAACTAAGTTTCGGAACAATTAGTAGATATCATATTATACCCAGAACCATTAAAACATAAACATTCACCAAACTATTGCACAAAAATAGGCAGGAGTATGGAAACATTAAAATTGATTCTGTCTGGTAAAAGGTTTTCAAAGGCCGGAATTCCCCCCTCCCCCAAAGAGGGCAGGGGCCTTGAAAATTTGAACCCTATGTTGTTTGGGTTTGGGGTACCATTACCAATGCAACAACAAAAATCAACGCACACGCACACAACAGAAGACTGAGGAGGAACATCAGTAGAAATTAAATGAAAGACGCAGATTAGAGTCAAAATACAGTGGTTTTAAGAGAAGTTTGAGCTTTTATTTGGGTGAAAGAGGCACTTTGTTCCAAGAGGTAGGAGCAAAGATATTCTAAAAGGGTAAGATGGATTACTTAAAAGCTCGGCGAACCGGGCTGATAGAGTTATCGTTAGTGGGGACAGTACACTATTCACAGTGGAGGCTATCCAAAAACACAGACTGGAATTTGAACGGAGAACTCAACTGGCCTATCGACGTGTAAATGTGTCCTGTTTAAAAGGGACATAACCAGTGTTTCTGTCCTCACTACTCATATAGGGAAAAGAGACCGGATGCTTATCTTCCCCTGTACAGTCTTTGGTAGGAGCCCAGAAAGAGAAACAACATTCACCAAGTGTCCTGAGGTGGTAACGAAGAATCTGGAGGATAGGAGAGTCAGAGGAGGAACGTAGTTGTCTAGATGGAGTATATAGATATTCCGTTCAGGGATTTATAGCACATCAAAGAAAGTTTATAATCATGCTATATGCATGTCTTTATACCTTGGTTGCTGCTTTCTGTATTCTGTGATGGCTACATAAACAAACCTGGAGCCTCCTTTATGAAGAGGTTTTCAGGCTTAATCCTCTGCGCCTGCGACCTGTGTGCTGCTGTTTTATTTACTTCTTTTGTATCCCCGGTCCCAATATGGAATTGCCACTAGATCCAGCAGCACTACAGACCACATCCACATGTGAACAACTCTGCGAAACATGACAGAGAAGCTGGTGCAGTATGAATCACATGAGAAAATCGTTTCCAAAATGTTCGCATATAGAATTGAAAACCCCCACAGAAAATGTTTACAACAACATTAACAATAACAACAACAAGAACACGAACAACAACAACAGCAACAACATCATCACCACCCCACCACCACCACTACCAAGAACACCAAACTCACCATGTGAGCATGCTGTCAGCTCATCCACTGACAACCCACCCTGGTATTGGAATTGTGGCTCGTTTCTACCTCTGATCACTATTCGGATCAGTGGCTCTGAATTTCCTACATATGTGAAACTGCTACTTGGGTTTTCAAAAGTCTGTAACAAAAAAACACCACAGAGACATTGATGAAAAAACCCTTAAGTAACATTATCTGCTGTGTATGAACATTTTCTCCATTTTGTAATTGAGGTATTTCTACTTATACACAAATGCATTTTCACATACACGTGCATGTTAACACACTCGCACACACACACACACACGCGCACACGCGCACGCACACACGCACGCATGCACTCACACACACACACACACATACACACTCATACATTGTCTTTGCAGGAATCTGCCACATTGCAGATGTACTGCTACCCTCTTATTTATTAACTTAAGAATACAGAAAGAGGACAGGGAAGTGGAAATAGATAAGAAACAGAAAAGGACAGGGTGTGTGTGTGTGTGTGTGTGTGTGTGTGTGTGTGTGTGTGTGTGTGTGTGTGTGTGTGTGTGTGTGTGTGTGTGTGTGTGTGTGTGTGTGTGTGTGTGCATGCGTGCGTGCGTGCGCGCGCGCGCGCGCGGGTGTGTGTGTACAGTTGTGTACATCAGTTGAAGTGTATGTGTGTACAGTTGTGCACAATAGAGATGCTAGGAGAGAAGGTAGCGAAAATGAACAAAGGTGTTCTTTGGTGGAGGGGGGTTAATTAATGGAGAGTTCCTACCTTTGTTCATTTTCACATTACATTTTATTCATTTATATTGTAGCTAATGTCTTTTTTATAATCTGATTTGCAATCTAATGCATCTCAAACTCCATTCATATAATTATGTACATTAACCCTTTCACCGCCAGCCATATTTCAGCCAAATATTTCCATTAAATTTAGCTGGGTAGAGAACAAAATCCATCTGCAGTATTGGGGATTCTTCTGTGACATATATAAAATAAGGTCTATCCTTACTTCCCAAAACTAAGACAATAGGGTCTTTGGATAATAGACCCCAATTTGATGCCTTTTAGTGACATAGGTGTTAAATCACTGTGGTGCTAAAATGCGACTTTGGCGGTGAAAGGGTTAAGAAACAGAAAACAGCATGGCTGGACATTTGATTGATGGGTATTTGGTCATTGGACATTTGGCTGATGGACATTTCAAAGGAAGGACATTCTACCAAAATAACATTTTACTGACGAACATTTCACAGAATGGACATTTCACCAAAGGGACATTTCATCGAAGGGACATTTCATCGAAGGGACATTTCACCGAAGGGACATATACTTGTATGAACATTTCGCTCGTCAAATGTACGATCAGTCAAATGTCCATTAGCCAAACGTCTCTTGACAAAACGTCACGAAGCCCAAAAAAAGATGGTCTAATAGTCTTTTTGCTGCTTACTTCTTCAAAAACTGATCCATTTGCGTAGACAGATCTGACGATGACCCTTTGAATGTTGGTGAGCGTCAAAATCAATTCCATCAAGACAAATGGGATGGGGTCTTCGTTGTCGTTGTTAGTCACCTTTACTTCTACTCTAGTGACATCTTCGTCCTCATTTACAAAGACATAGTCGGCAGTATTTTCACTTTCACCTCTGGGTGTAAAGGTGAAATTAGATCGCTGAAGAATGGCACCATCTGTACAAACTTCGGCTGAAAAGACAAAACAATTTAAAATGGTTAGATATATCTCTTTAGCATAGCATTTATTATAGTTTCCTGAAACTTTTGAAGAAAAGGATTATGAAAATCAAACATAAATCTTTTAGGACTAAAATTATTTGTAAAGCATGCCATATTTTGCATTCATTAAAATTGACAAAATTGTAGTAAGATTGTAAACATTTCAACTACTATACTATTTAAATAATGATACACATATGCTCATCCTGTCATCAACACAAAACAATATCACATTGTAAGCTGACCACTTACCACCTTTTGCTAAACCAATCATCACTTTCATCAACACAAAACAATAGCACATTGGAAGCTGACCACTTGTAATCTTTTACTAAACCAATCATCACTTTCATCAACACAAACAATAGCACATTGGAAGCTGACTCAGGTGAAGATGAGGACCAGGGCTACACCTGTCAATCAAGGTAGTCTACCTTCCTTACGATTATGTTTTTTAAAAAATGAATGAAAATTGGGTTTAACGTCCATTCGGCTGCAAGCAACATATGAGACGCACCATCAACCAACCATCATTGTCAACTAATAAATAAACAAATAGCAGTTTAAAATAAAGTGAATTAAAACATGAAACACAATTTGTATTCTATATCTGTCACCTACATTTAGCTAGGCGAATAGGTGCCGTAGGCGACCATGATATGGGAGGTCCATTAGATTATTTAATGTGCACGAAGTATACGAGCACACACATATAAATGTGTCATAGCATAACCTGATACCAACATAATTAGGATAAAAAAGATGTAAATATGAAATACATTGCTGAGCAGTGTAGCATAGTGCAATGTAGTGTAGTGTCGTGCAATGTAGTGTAGTGTAGTGTAGTGTAGTGTAGTGTAGTGTAGTGTAGTGTAGTGTAGTGTAGTGTAGTGTAGCATAGCGCAATAGTGTAGTGTAGTGTAGTGTTGTGTAGTGTAGTGTAGTGTAGTGTAGTGTAGTGTAGTGCAGTGTAGTGTAGTGTAGTGTAGTGTAGTGTAGTGTAGTGTAGTGTAGTGTAGTGTAGTGTAGTGTAGTGTAGTGTAGTGTAGTGTAGTGTAGTGTAGTGTAGTGTAGTGTAGTGTAGTGTAGTGTAGTGTAGTGTAGTGTAGTGTAGTGTAGTGTAGTGTAGTGTGCAGTGTAGTGTAGTGCAGTGTAGTGTAGTGTAGTGTAGTGCAGTGTAGTGTAGTGTAGTGCAGTGCAGTGTAGTGTAGTGTAATGTAGTGCAGTGCAGTGTAGTGTAGTGTAGTGTAGTGTAGTGCAGTGCAGTGCAATGTAGTGTAATGTAGTGCAGTGCAATGCAGTGCAATGCAGTGTAGTGTAGTGTAGTGTAGTGCAATGTAGTGTAGTGTAGTGCAGTGCAGTGTAGTGCAATGCAGTGTAGTGTAGTGCAGTGCAGTGCAGTGCAGTGTAGTGCAGTAAGGTGAAGTGAAGCGAGTGGTATAGGGTAGTGTTGTTTTGTGGTATGTGCATGTCTACATAGGATTAGCTTCAGTGTTGGAGCAGAAACGCTTTAAAATCAGTGCATCAAGTACAATTTTCCGAGTGTTGAGAAAGTTGTCTCTTCGTCACTGGTACCTATTTCTTGCAAAATGTAAAATATCCATTCGCATCGAAATGATACGTGCGTCATAAATATATCTGCTCCCCTCCGACACTCCAACTCAGTCTCCTCATTCAAAACCTCTCTTAAAACCCATCTTTTTCCTGCTGCACCCTAAATATTTGATTAGGGGAAGACGGGGTAAAACGCGCATGGGCGGGTAAGAAGCCCACCCCAATTATCTCATGAAATAAAGAAAATTTCAGTCAAATTTGCCCATGAGACGAATGCTAGACATTAACGCTCGTCTCATGGTCAAAATGAGACTGAAATTTGCTTCATTTCATGAGATATTTGGGGTGGGCTTCTTACCCGCCCATGCGCTTTTTACCCCGTCTTCCCCTAGTTGTCTATCGTTGTGTGCACGTGAGGGAAGATTGAATAAGAGGTTTGTGCTGTGTTTTGTGCTGTGTTTTGTGTGTGTGTGTGTGTGTGTGTGTGTGTTGTGTGTGTGTGTGTGTGAGCATGCATGTGTGCATACATGTGTGCTTTGTGTGTGTTTTGGTTTTGTGGGTTGTGTGTGCACGCATGTGTGTGTGTAAGTGTGTGTGTGTGTGTGTGTGTGTGTGTGTGTGTGTGTGTGTGTGTGTGTGTGTGTGTGTGTGTGTGTGTGTGTGCGTGCGTGTGCGTGCGTGCGTGCGTGTGCGTGTGCGTGTTTGTGTGTCTGTCTGCGTGCGTACGTTGTGTGTGAGGGTGTTTGTGTATGTGTGTTGGTGTATGTGGTCAGTCCGTGCGGCTCGGTTCTGTAGCTTACTGAATGGGGTAGGAACGAGTTGGCGTCGATAAATGTGTGTGTGTGTGTGTGTGTGTGTGTGTGTGTGTGTGTGTGTGTGTGTGTGTGTGTGTGTGTGTGTGTGTATGTGTGTGTGTGTGTGTGTGTGTGTGTGTGTGTGTGTGTGTGTGTGTGTGTGTGTGTGTGTGTGTGTGTGTGTGTGTGTGTGTGTGTGTGTGTGTGTGTGTGTGTGTGTGTGTGTGTGTTAGAGAGAGAGAGAGAGTTGCTTTGTATATGCGTTGTTGCTGGTTGGTGTCATTCTTGAATGCTGTTTTTGTTGTCTGTTGATGAATAATTGATTGTAAAGCGCTTTGGGCTCATCTGAGGTAAAGCGCTATATAAATGTACTATTATTATTATTATTATCATCATAATTAGGGCAAAATGTAAATGGTAGACACATCTTACCTGGAGTAGTCCCCACGGTGCCTGTCGTTGTAAACTCTGGAAGAAAGCATAACAGAATGTCTTGTAATCACAAATAAGAACAAAGAGCACCAGACATAATCAAAGCTTCAGATACATTCCTCCTCTTATAACTCCACCCACCTGCGACTGTACCAAAAAAGTTTTTTCAGAGTGTTGACTTATTTCAAAATTTTCTGCAAAAAGGCCGAGTTATGCGAAGACTAGACAAGTTGACATTTCTTGATAGCGTCGAGTGATCTGAGGAACACATTTTCGTCCTGATATTCAAGCGCGCGACGCATGCATGTGTGTCTGAGAAAGGGTTATGTGCACATGTTTATGTTGTTTTTATGGAAGATTAACTATTGAATTGCCTCTAAGGGCCGTGCTGGTGGTGGTGGGGGTGGGGAGGGAGGTGTCTGTGCAATTTATTTGGCGACAGCTTTGCATTTACTTTCTACCATGGGGATACCTGGGGACCTTTTTTTGCAAATAGTTTCCCATCTTCTGGAAGTTTTGAGCTTGTAACTTCCTCTAATCTGTCACTGTCTTTGACTCTGCATTTTCCCTGGGCTTACTGTCATCTAGTATCTCTCTGTCTTACAGGCCCGTTATACTGCCTTTGTTCAAGAAACTCTTACAAAGATGTTGTCCAGGGCCTGTATTCACGTTGAGATAGCATGAGACTTAGCATGTTGCTAACTTAGAAGCTCTTCCAATGTCCTATAGGATTTAATAGGACTTTTGGAAGAGCTTCTAAGTTAGCATCATGCTAAGTCGCATGCTATCTCAACGTGAATACAGGCCCAGCCGAAGACAGGTATGTTGGGGGATAAACTATTTCTTAGTTTGACGCATAATGGCAGCATGACGCACCAGCGCTCATATGATGGGAAACTGTCCGATCCACAAAGAAAGGAAGGAAGTATATTACCTTAATGTAGTTTGGTATTTTGTTCTGGTTTTATTATGTTACATTACTTTTAGGAATTTTATTATAGCGTTCTATTTAAACAATGCTACATATGCTCTCTCTCACGTATACGTGTTGCTGTCTCTGTCTTTCTCGGTTCGTCTGCCAGTGTATGTCTGTTTGTCTATCTGTCTCTGTCTCTGTCTCTGTCTCCAAATGAATTGAATACATACATATTTGTTCACAGGGCCCAAAGTATCCATAACAGAAAAATGGTCTCTCTCTCTCTCTCTCTCTCTCTCTCTCTCTTAGTGGTGTGTGGTGTGTGTGTGTGTGTGTGTGTGTGTGTGTGTGTGTGTGTGTGTGTGTGTGTGTGTGTGTGTGTGTGTGTGCGTGCGTGCGTGTGCGTGTGCGTGTGCGTGCGTGCGTGCGTGCGCGTGCGCGTGTGTGTGTGATTGGTATGCACATATATTTGTCATTCATGTATTGAACTGAATTTTTCTTCTTTTTTAATATTTTCTTCCTTGTTGTTGGCGAGATGGAAACAGGCCTGTACTGTGCGTATTCTTTTCCAACATTAAAAAAGATTCGTTCGTTCGTTCGTCCCCCCCCCCTCTCTCTCTGTATGTGTGTGTGTGTGTGTGTGTGTGTGTGTGTGTGTGTGTGTGTGTGTGTGTGTGTGCGTGCGTGTGCGTGCGCGCGCGTGCGCGTGTGTGTATGTAAAAATGACCACTGGTCAGTCTGACTCACCATTAGTCATTATACAAGTTTAAGAAATTTAGTTACAAGTAACACAAACTATCAGTCATACTTACCAACAAGCAAACACACAGACACGCACGCACTCTGTCTTTCTTTCTCTCTTTCTACCTTAATCATATAATACTACATTTTGCCTCAGACTTTGAAGAAATTAAATTGGTGAATTTCTGGGCGACACTACGCGTACCGAGATCAACGCATATTGTCGTCGGTGAGGATATGCGTTGGACGACAATATGCGTACTCACAGTGGGTATTGTGCGACAATATGCGTACTAACATAGCTTGAATGGGCCCTGTCTACAATGCGGGATCACACCCCCCCTGACAGCATCAGACAATCCACTGTGTCCTTGGTACAATACAGTGTAACCTGAATTCCACGTGGCCAAGTAGAACTGAAGCGCAGTGGCAGCCTGACAGTTTATTGGGATGTTCCAGACTGCCAGAAACCAGGCTACTACCAGTCACCATGTGTGAAACCCCATCAGTGACAATGTCGCGGACTTGTGGCTGGGACGTCTTGGGTTGAAACCCCATCAGTGACAAGGGTTTTCTTTGGTGCTGGACTGACTCCTACGCACAGTGAGTATGCTATGGGCTCAAGATGAGGACTGAAACCACACAGTCGAGCTTCGTTCACTAAACGTATGTGATTTCTGAGAGCGTTCCTCAAATGCCCTAATTTTCAGACCAACATTGCAGTACGAATACGAATACGAAATGATTTTTATTGCTTTAGAGTGGTGTAACTCCATTAGCAATGTAAGCGCGATTACGAAAACACTGACAAATAAATACAACTCGAAAGAAAACAAGGGAATTCGCACACGATTTGTCATCACGGAACCCATGACAAACACTCAGAACAGTGTCTTTTCATTCTTCTTTTGTTGCCATGAACAAAAGTGTCACATTATTGTTCATCCACACAAATCAGAATGTCCACCAGCCACGTGAATCCCATCAGCCAAAGTAAAATACGATGAGGTTTCGTATCGTGCCTAGGTCCATTGCAGCTTGTTCAATGACGTGGGTGTGTTTTCTCGGTTGACACGTTTCCCCTTTTACAGGTTGGCCAGCTTTGTGCTATCTTCAGTCAGCATGTGTTTTTCTTTCATTGCTTGATGCATCAGTACAACCATTTAACTTCATCAGTGTCTCATTCGCCTTGGCATAAGGTGTCAGACCAATTGACATAAGATGGAACGCCAAGTTATAAAATGTTCAAAATGTTGCTATGTTCTGCGTATTTATGCGGCGATTGTCTGTAGCCATGGCAAGCTCTTAGTAAAACACAATCAGTCCAAACCATCCGAAGTCGGAGTGTGGAGTAATAAAACACGGTCAGATACGTAATGTTCTAATCCCTAGCAGCTTCGGCTGTCAGGATGATCCTTGTAGTCTTTAATTAAGCAAGGGAACGACAGCAAACAACAACCAGTGTCTGATGTGCATGAATATTCAATCACAAAGACGTCTGACTCGAACATATTCACATCTTATTGTTTTGCGTAATGAATCGCAATCTTCTTGATTGCTTATCAAGTGACGCTGCACAGACCGATCAGAAAATGTCACAACATAGTCTTTGACAATGCTGGTGTTGAATCCTCCCACAAAACTGTCGATCACTCATTTAGTGTCTGTGTCAGGGGAGAATGCCAACAGTCCATACCACCTGAACATTCTGTTTCTACTTGACCAACACTGCAAGTGCAGCGTATCTCTAGGCCCTGGTTGCGGATAAGCGATAATTATGACAGCAAACATCAAATGGAACAAAAAGAAGGAACGCCATTCTTTGCCACGTACTTTTATCAAAAAAGGATAATAAAATAAACACAAACCGGTAGGTGGTGGAGTTCCGGTGGGTGGTGGAGTTCCGGTAGGTGGTGGAGTTCCGGTAGGTGGTGGGGTTCCGGTAGGTGGTGGAGTTCCAGTAGGTGGTGTTCCAGTAGGTGGTAGGTAGGTGGTGGTTCCTGTAGGTGGTGGGGTTCCGGTAGGTGGTGGAGTTCCAGTAGGTGGTGGAGTTCCAGTAGGTGGTGGAGTTCCAGTAGGTGGTGGAGTTCCGGTAGGTGGTGGAGTTCCGGTAGGTGGTGGAGTTCCGGTAGGTTCCAGTAGGTGGTGGAGTTCCAGTAGGTGGTGGAGTGTAGGTGGTGGAGTTCCGGTAGGTGGTGGAGTTCCGGTAGGTGGTGGGTTCCGGTAGGTGGTGGAGTTCCGGTAGGTGGTGGTGGAGTTCCGGTAGGTGGTGGAGTTCCGGTAGGTGGTGGAGTTCCTGTAGGTGGTGGAGGTGGTGGTGGAGTTCCGGTAGGTGGTGGAGTTCCAGTAGGTGGTGGAGGTGGTGGAGTTCCGGTAGGTGGTAGGTAGGTGGTGGAGTTCCAGTAGGTGGTGGAGTTCCAGTGGGTGGTGGAGTAGTGGGTGGTGGAGTTCCGGTAGGTGGTGGAGTTCCGGTAGGTGGTGGAGTTCCAGTGGGTGGTAGGTGGTGGTGGAGGTGGTGGAGTTCCGGTAGGTGGTAGGTGGTGGTGGAGTTCCGGTAGGTGGTGGAGTTCCAGTAGGTGGTGGAGTTCCAGTAGGTGGTGGAGTTCCAGTAGGTGGTGGAGTTCCAGTAGGTGGTGGAGTTCCAGTAGGTGGTGGAGTTCCGGTAGGTGGTGGAGTTCCGGTAGGTGGTGGTGGTAGGTGGTGGGGTTCCGGTAGGTGGTGGAGTTCCAGTAGGTGGTGGAGGTAGGTGGTGGGGTTCCAGTAGGTGGTGGAGTTCCAGTAGGTGGTGGAGTTCCAGTAGGTGGTGGAGTTAGGTGGTGGGGGGTTCCGGTGGTGGTGGAGTTCCAGTAGGTGGTGGAGTTCCAGTAGGTGGTGGAGTTCCAGTAGGTGGTGGAGTTGGTAGGTGGTGGAGTTCCAGTAGGTGGTGGAGTTCCAGTAGGTGGTAGGTAGGTGGTGGAGTTCCGGTAGGTGGTGGAGTTCCGGTAGGTGGTGGGGTTCCGGTAGGTGGTGGAGTTCCGGTAGGTGGTGGAGTTCCGGTAGGTGGTGGAGTTCCGGTAGGTGGTGGAGTTCCGGTAGGTGGTAGGTAGGTGGTGGAGTTCCAGTAGGTGGTGGAGTTCCGGTAGGTGGTGGAGTTCCGGTAGGTGGTGGAGTTCCAGTAGGTGGTGGAGGTGGTGGAGTTCCAGTAGGTGGTGGAGTTCCGGTAGGTGGTGGAGTTCCTGTAGGTGGTGGAGTTCCGGTAGGTGGTGGAGTTCCTGTAGGTGGTGGGGTTCCGGTAGGTGGTGGAGTTCCGGTAGGTGGTGGAGTTCCGGTAGGTGGTGGAGTTCCGGTAGGTGGTGGAGTTCCGGTAGGTGGTGGTGGTTCCGGTAGGTGGTGGAGGTAGGTGGTGGAGTTCCGGTAGGTGGTGGAGTTCCAGTAGGTGGTGGAGTTCCAGTAGGTGGTGGAGTTCCTGTAGGTGGTGGAGTAGTAGGTGGTGGAGTTCCGGTAGGTGGTGGAGTTCCGGTAGGTGGTGGTGGTTCCGGTAGGTGGTGGGTTGGTAGTTCCGGTAGGTGGTGGAGTTCCAGTAGGTGGTGGAGTTCCAGTAGGTGGTAGGTGGTGGTGGAGTTCCGGTAGGTGGTGGAGTTCCGGTAGGTGGTGGAGTTCCTGTAGGTGGTGGAGTTCCGGTAGGTGGTGGTGTTCCGGTAGGTGGTGGAGTTCCGGTAGGTGGTGGAGGTTCCTGTTGGTAGGTGGTGGAGTTCCTGTAGGTGGTGGAGTTCCGGTAGGTGGTGGGGTTCCTGTAGGTGGTGGAGTTCCGGTAGGTGGTGGTGGTGGAGTTCCGGTAGGTGGTGGGGGTAGGTGGTGGAGTTCCGGTAGGTGGTGGAGTTCCGGTAGGTGGTGGGGTTCCTGTAGGTGGTGGGGTGTAGGTGGTGGAGTTCCGGTAGGTGGTGGAGTTCCGGTAGGTGGTGGAGTTCCTGTAGGTGGTAGGTGGTGGAGTTCCAGTAGGTGGTGGAGTAGGTAGGTGGTGGAGTTCCAGTGGGTGGTGGAGGTAGGTGGTGGAGTTCCAGTAGGTGGTGGAGGTAGGTGGTGGAGTTCCAGTAGGTGGTGGAGTTCCAGTAGGTGGTGGAGGTAGGTGGTGGAGTTCCGGTAGGTGGTGGAGTTCCAGTAGGTGGTGGAGTTCCGGTAGGTGGTGGAGTTCCGGTAGGTGGTGGAGTTCCAGTAGGTGGTAGGTGGTGGTGGAGTTCCGGTAGGTGGTGGAGTTCCAGTAGGTGGTGGAGTTCCGGTAGGTGGTGGAGTTCCGGTAGGTGGTGGAGTTCCAGTAGGTGGTGGAGTTCCGGTAGGTGGTGGGGTTCCAGTAGGTGGTGGAGTTCCAGTAGGTGGTGGAGTTCCGGTAGGTGGTGGAGTTCCGGTAGGTGGTGGAGTTCCGGTAGGTGGTGGAGTTCCGGTAGGTGGTGGAGTTCCTGTAGGTGGTGGAGTTCCAGTAGGTGGTGGAGTTCCTGTAGGTGGTGGAGTTCCGGTAGGTGGTGGAGTTCCGGTAGGTGGTGGAGTTCCGGTAGGTGGTGGAGTTCCGGTAGGTGGTGGAGTTCCGGTAGGTGGTGGAGTTCCAGTAGGTGGTGGAGTTCCAGTAGGTGGTGGAGTTCCAGTAGGTGGTGGAGGTGGTGGAGTTCCGGTAGGTGGTAGGTAGGTGGTGGAGTTCCAGTAGGTGGTGGAGTTCCGGTAGGTGGTGGTGGTAGGTGGTGGAGTTCCGGTAGGTGGTGGAGTTCCTGTAGGTGGTGGAGTTCCAGTAGGTGGTGGAGTTCCGGTAGGTGGTGGAGTTCCAGTAGGTGGTGGAGTTCCAGTAGGTGGTGGAGTTCCGGTGTAGGTGGTGGAGTTCCAGTAGGTGGTGGAGTTCCGGTAGGTGGTGGAGTTCCGGTAGGTGGTGGAGTTCCGGTAGGTGGTGGGGTTCCTGTAGGTGGTGGGTGGAGTTCCGGTAGGTGGTGGAGTTCCTGTAGGTGGTGGAGTTCCGGTAGGTGGTGGGGTTCCAGTAGGTGGTGGAGTTCCAGTAGGTGGTGGAGTTCCAGTAGGTGGTGGAGTTCCGGTAGGTGGTGGAGTTCCGGTAGGTGGTGGAGTTCCAGTAGGTGGTGGAGTTCCAGTAGGTGGTGGAGTTCCGGTAGGTGGTGGAGTTCCAGTAGGTGGTGGAGTTCCGGTAGGTGGTGGAGTTCCGGTAGGTGGTGGAGTTCCGGTAGGTGGTGGAGTTCCGGTAGGTGGTGGAGTTCCGGTAGGTGGTGGAGTTCCGGTAGGTGGTGGAGTTCCGGTAGGTGGTGGAGTTCCGGTAGGTGGTGGAGTTCCGGTAGGTGGTGGAGTTCCGGTAGGTGGTGGGGTTCCGGTAGGTGGTGGAGTTCCAGTAGGTGGTGGAGTTCCTGTAGGTGGTGGAGTTCCGGTAGGTGGTGGAGTTCCAGTAGGTGGTGGAGTTCCGGTAGGTGGTGGAGTTCCGGTAGGTGGTGGAGTTCCAGTAGGTGGTGGAGTTCCGGTAGGTGGTGGAGTTCCGGTAGGTGGTGGAGTAGGTAGGTGGTGGAGTTCCGGTAGGTGGTGGAGGTAGGTGGTGGAGTTCCAGTAGGTGGTGGGGTTCCGGTGGTGGTGGAGTTCCGGTAGGTGGTGGAGTTCCGGTAGGTGGTGGAGTTCCGGTAGGTGGTGGAGTTCCAGTAGGTGGTGGAGTTCCAGTAGGTGGTGGTAGTTCCGGTAGGTGGTGGAGTTCCAGTAGGTGGTGGAGTTCCGGTAGGTGGTGGAGTTCCGGTAGGTGGTGGAGTTCCGGTAGGTGGTGGAGTTCCGGTAGGTGGTGGAGTTCCGGTAGGTGGTGGAGTTCCGGTAGGTGGTGGAGTTCCGGTAGGTGGTGGAGTTCCGGTAGGTGGTGGAGTTCCGGTAGGTGGTAGTGGAGTTCCAGTAGGTGGTGGAGTTCCAGTAGGTGGTGGAGTTCCGGTAGGTGGTGGAGTTCCAGTAGGTGGTGGAGTTCCAGTAGGTGGTAGGTGGTGGAGTTCCGTTCCTGTAGGTGGTGGTGTTCCTGTAGGTGGTGGAGTTCCTGTAGGTGGTGGAGTTCCGGTAGGTGGTGGTGGTAGTTCCGGTAGGTGGTGGAGTTCCTGTAGGTGGTGGAGTTCCGGTAGGTGGTGGAGTTCCAGCTGTTGGTGGTGGGGTTCCTGTAGGTGGTGGAGTTCCAGTAGGTGGTGGAGTTCCGGTAGGTGGTGGAGTTCCGGTAGGTGGTGGAGTTCCAGTAGGTGGTGGAGTTCCGGTTGGTGGTAGGTGGTGGAGTTCCAGTAGGTGGTGGAGTTCCTGTAGGTGGTGGAGTTCCAGTAGGTGGTGAGTTGTGGGTGTTCCGGTGGTGGTGGAGTTCCAGTAGGTGGTGGAGTTCCAGTAGGTGGTGGAGTTCCAGTAGGTGGTGGAGTTCCTGTAGGTGGTGGAGTTCCGGTAGGTGGTGGAGTTTATGTAGGTAAAAAGGTGGTGGAGTTCCTTCCGGGTAGGTGGTGGGGTTGGTGGAGTTCCGGTAGGTGGTGGAGTTCCGGTAGGTGGTGGAGTAGGTTCAGAGGTAGGTGGTGGGGTTCCTGTAGGTGGTGGAGTTCCTGTGGTGGTGTTCCAGTAGGTGGTGGAGTTCCTGTAGGTGGTGGAGTTCCAGTATGGTGGTGGAGTTCCCTGGTGGGTGGTACAGGGGTTCCAGGTCAAGTTCCGGTAGGTGGTGGAGGTTCCTGTAGGTGGTGGAGTTCCAGTAGGTGGTGGAGTTCCAGGTGGTAGGTGGTGGAGTTCCAGTAGGTGGTGGAGTTCCAGTGGGTGGTGGAGGTGGTGGAGTTCCAGTAGGTGGTGGTGGATGGTGGTGTCCGGTAGGTGGTGGAGTTCCTTTTGGTAGGTGGTGGAGTTCCAGTAGGTGGTGGAGTTCCGAGGTGGTGGTGTTCCGGTAGGTGGTGGTGTAGGTGGTGGAGTTCCAGTAGGTGGTGGGGTTAGGTGGTGGTGGACAGTTCCAGTAGGTGGTGGAGGTTCCGGTAGGTGTTGGTGGTGGTGTCCAGTAGGTGGTGGAGTTCCGGTAGGTGGTGGAGTTCCGGTAGGTGGTAAAGTTCCAGTTCCAGTAGGTGGTGGAGTTAGGTGTAGGTGGTGGGGTTCCAGTAGGTGGTGGAGTTAGGTGGTGGAGTTCCGGTAGGTGGTGGAGTAGGTGGTAGGTGTATTGTTCCTGTAGGTGGTGGAGTTCCAAGTAGGTGGTGGAGTTCCAGTAGGTGGTGGAGTTGGGGTTCCGGGGTAGGTGGTGGAGTTCCTGTATGGTGGTGGGGTTGGTAGGTGGTGGAGTTTGGTGGTGGTGTTCCATTGATGGTAGGTGGTGGTGACAGTTCCAGTAGGTGGTGGTGTTCCTGGTAGGTGGTGGGGTTCCAGTGGGTGGTGGGTGGTGGTTCCGGTAGGTGGGTAATGGTGTTGCAGCTGTTGGAACTGGTGATAAATACACTATCTGGTTTAAACATTTTTTGTTGTCCAGTAACAAAAGATCAGACAATACATAATAATTGAAGCAGCAACAAGCAGTGCTTAAATGTATCCCAACAAATGAAAATACACATAGAGAAAATGTAACTCTGAAAGATCGTTTAATGAAACCATAAAATTCGAGGGGTGAATGCCAGAACTGCCCATCTGTGCTCTTTATTCCTTTTGAGATAGACCGTTCTGGCAGGCACCCCTCGAAATGTTCTCACAAAGTTTTCACACATGTCAGGTCTAAATAAATTTTGATAAAACCCAAATCATGTGGATTGGAAGTAGAAAGAACTGTGGTATTCGATATATGAGGGACAACATTTTTGTGTGGGATCCAGGTACTTTTAAAATTTTAGGCGTCAAATTCTTTACTAATACAGACAATATTGTACGTATTAACTATGAAGATAAACTATAGGCAATGAGAAGAATTCTGATATCATGGAAAAAACGACAGATCACCCCTTTTGGTAAAAGAACAGTAATTAAGACCTCAGTGTATTCAAAAATTGTTCATCTCCTTATCAACCTGCCAGATCCCCCTGACGATTTTATTACTGCTTTGGAAAAGGAATTATACATCTTTTAATGGAATGGTAACAAAAAGTAAAAGTAAAAAATCTGTAATTGAAAAAGAATATGGTACTGGTGGTTTGACAATGCTTAATGTGAAGAATTTTATATCTTCTATGAAAATTAGTTGGTTACAAAGACTTTTAAGTGATGAGTCTGATTGGAAAACTTTTACTGTAAATATGTTTCCTATGCTGGATAATGTTGACAAATTTGGAGCAGAATATGGAAATGTTATTATGCAGACTGTACAGAATCCTTTTTCGAAGGATGTCATACGACACTATAAGAAACTGTGTTTGAAATGTCAACCTACTTCTATTCATGAATTTATGTCTGAGTGTATCCACTATAATGCAAATATTGTAAGAAATAAGAAAGTCATTTTTGTGCGAGAATGGGTTACTCATGACATTCTTTTTGTAAGGCAATTAATAAATGATGAGGGTAATTTTATGTCATATCAGGAATTTTTGACACGGTTTCCAGGTATTAGAACTAAATTTGTTTTGTATGAGGGCATTCTGAATGCTGTTCGTTCTTACGGTCGGAAATTAAATGTTATTGTGACCAACAGGTACAAACTGTTACATCAAAAGAGAGGGAATAAATATGTACAAAATGCTTTAAATAGTAACAATGTTGTACCTACTGCTGTCATTAAATGGAACCATATTTTTGATAACCTCGATTGGAAATGTATATTTTCACACTGTTTTAAGACTTCAGCTGATGTTCAACTAAGATGGTTTCAAACTAGACTCTTACATAGATTACTCCCAACCCAAAGACATTTGTTTCTACGTAAAATTATTGATTCTCCAAATTGCAATTTTTGCAGTCAAGAAGAGCAAACAATTCCTCATATGTTATATGACTGTGTTGATATCAAAAGATTTAGGAATGACTTTGAAAATATGTTAAAAGACAAATATCAGCATTGTCACAACATGGAGATAAGTAAGGAATTAATTTTGTTTGGGGTCAAACAAGATACAAGAACTGATAAAGTTATAGACCTTGCACTTCTTTTGGCTAAATTCTACATTTATAAATGTAAACTCCAAGATGTTCACCCTAACCTGCAGGCTTTTCTCGCTGTATTAAAAAATAGATATAACATAGAAAAACATTTGTCTGTCTTGAATTATACAGCGAGAAAATTTGAAGAAGATTGGTTCCCTTACCTCCCACTCTTAATAAATATTTCCCCCTCCCCAAATATAAAATACTAAATACATCATTTGCACAACGTTATGTATAAAATCATGTTTAGAAAGTGTTGTCCTACATGTATACTACCCATTATGCTTAGTAACATACTGTGGTCAGTTTGTTCAGCTATTTTCAGCTTAAGTGTGTGTGTGTGCGTGTGTGTGCGCGCGCGCGCGCGCGCGTGTGTGTGTGTGTGTGTGTGTGTGTGTGTGTGTGTGTGTGTGTGTGTGTGTGTGTGTGTGTGTGTGTGTGTGTGTGTGTGTGTGTGTGTGTGTGTGTGTGTGTGTGTGTGTGTGTGTGTGTGTGTGTGTGTGTGTGTGTGTGTGTGTGTGTGTGTGTGTGTGTGTATTCGTGTCAAATTGACGACTTTAAGACTGAAATTCAGCTGAATTTGGCCGTTTTTCGGCTGTGTTTGTAGTACAGTTCAGCCAGTCAGTAGCGCACTTCCGGTTGGATTTCATACAGGAAGCGTTGTTCAGTTACTCTTTAATAAATACTGAAAATATTAACTCATTCCGTACAGTTGTTTTGGAGTTAATCAAGATTAAAATGTGGCCAAATTTAGCCATTTTGGTCATATTTCTGCCAATCGATTTCATATTGAAACGTTCGTATACGAGTAGTATCCTTCAATTTTCCAGCAAATTTCATCAAAATCGGGTGAAAACAAATCCTGAAATGGAATTAATCAGTGAAAATTATGGAAAGCAATTTACATTTGAATAACTTCCTAATTGTTTAACATAATTATCATCAACAAACTCGTTTCACAACTGGTCCAATATAAGGGTTTGATAACCAACAGTTAGTTTTCTGACGTCACTTCCGGTTTGGGCTATTCCGTGAATAGAAATGTAGCTGCAGGTTCCTAGCCAGGGCACTTCCGCTTCGGATTTATACTGGAAATTGAGTTTTTAATGAATACTGAAAATGAATCCATTCGGTCCTGCCGTTATCGAGATATTCAAGATTGAAATTTTGCCAATTACGCGGTTTTTCAGCCTCATTTCATCGAAAATGCGGCGAAATCGTTTAATATTTCCAATTCTCCATAACATTATTGTCTTGCAACTTTTCTGAATTTTTCAGTCAAATCGGACAAAACAAGGGGGAGAAAAAGAAAAAAAGAAGAATGAGTAGAATTTGTCTAAGGACAATAGGACTCTCCTCTATAAGAGGGGAGTCCTAATGATAAGGATGATAAGCATTCTTTGCGCTCAATCTTAGAAAGCCCTGAGCGCTTAATCAGTAAATCAATAAATAATATTAAATAGCAAAACAAATTTAGATATACAAAATTTAGATCAAACGATCAAACACAAGTTGCGCACACACACAAATGCTCGCGCGCGCATACACACACACACACACCACACACACATGCGTGCACATGCATGCGCACAATTTATTTTACAAAACATTCTATTTATCAAGCATAGCACACACACACATACACACACAGACGCACACACACATATATATATATATATACACACACACACACGCAAATACAAACGCACACACATACATGTACACACGCACGCATGTACACACACACGCATGTACACACACACACACACACACACACACACACACACACACACACACACACACACACACACACACATAAGGCTGAGGAGGAAGATTGAGGAGGAACAACAGTAGAAATGAAATGAAAGACGCAGATTAGAGTCGAAATACAGTGGTTTTAAGAGCAGACTTGAAAGAAGGCAGAGTTTGAGCTTTTATTTGGGTGAAAGAGGCACTTTGTTCCAAGAGGTAGGAGCCCGGAAAGCGAAACAACATTCACCAAGTGTCCTGAGGTGGTAACGAAGAATCTGGAGGATATGAAAGTCAGAGGAGGAAAGTAGTTGTCTAGATGGAGTATATAGATATTCCGAAGATCAGTCAGACCGTTCAGGGATTAATAACACATCAGAGAAAGTTTATAATCATGTTACATAAATGTCTTTATACCTTGGTTGCTGTTTTCTGTATTCTGTGATGGGTAGATAAACAAACCTGGAGCCTCCTTTATGAAGAGGTTTTCAGGCTTAATCCTCTGTGCCTGCGACCTGTGTGCTGCCGTTTTATGTTCTTCTTTTGTATCCCCGATCCCATGTGGAATGACCACTAGATCCAGCAGTACTACAGACCACATCCACATGTGAACAACTCTGCGAAACATGACAGAGAAGCTGGCGCGGTATGAATCACACCAGAAAATCTTTTCCAAAATGTTCGCATACAGAATTAAAAAAACGCAGAAAATGTTTACAACAACAATAACAACAAGAACAAGGACACGAACAACAACAACAGCAACAAAATAATCACCACCCCACCACCACCACTGAGAACACCAAACTCACCATGTGAGCATGCTGTCAGCTCATCCACTGAAAGCCCACCCTGGTATTGGAATTGTGGATTGTTTCTACCTCTGATCACTATTCGGATCAGTGGCTCTGGATTTCCGTCATATGTGAAAATGCTACTTGGGTTTTCAAATGTCTGTAGCAAAAAAAGAAACAAAGAGACATTGATGAAAAAACTTAAGTAACATTACCTGCTGTGTATGAACATTTTATTCATTTTGTAATTGAGGTATTTTCTACTTACACACAAATGCATGTGCATATTCACGTGTATGTTCACACACCCGCACACACGCACACACGTGCGCACACACACGTACGCACGCACGCACGCACGCACACACACACACACGCACGCACGCACACACACACACACACACACACACACACACACACACACACACACACACTTGTCTAAGATCACTGTAAGTTGGGCAGACGTTAAATTAAAGAACGAACGAACACACACACACACACACACACACACACACACACACACGCACACACACACACACACATTATCTTTGCAGGAATCTGTCACATTGGAGATGTACTGCTACCCTCTTGAATACATAAAGAGGACAGGGAAGTGGAAATAGATCCAACCTACAATGTGTGTATGCATGTGTGCGCGCACGCGCGCGCGCGCGCGTGTGTGTGTGTGTGTGTGTGTGTGTGTGTGTGTATGTGTGTCTGCACAGTTGTGTACATCAGTTGATGTTCATGTGTGTACAATCGTGTACAACAGAGATGCTAGGAGAGAAGGTAGCGAAAATGAACCAAGGTGTTCTTTGGTGGAGGTGGATTAATTTTATTAATGGAGTGTTCCTACCTTTGTTCATTTTCACATTTATTCACATATAATTGCAGCTAATGTTATTTTTAACAATCTGTTTTGTAGTCTAATGGATCTCAAACTCCATCCATATAATTATGGTTGATGGGTATTTGGTCATGGGACATTTGGCTGATGGACATTTCACAGGAAGGACATTCTACCGAAAGAACATTTTACTGACCAAAATTTCAGAGAATGGACATATACTTGTATGAACATTTTGCTCGTCACTTTCTCTCGTTAACCCACTTTGGGATTCGCGTAACGTAGTGGTGTGGGTGAGGGATAACTGGGTGCTGATTGCTAACTGAGTTTCAAAAAGCATTTCAATTGCATTCACGCATTCCTGATCACGCGAGGGATGTACAAGTTACATGTTCATTTGGACAAATGACAACATGCTCATTCAGCTAAGTATGAATTTGGTCAAATGCTTAGTTGAAAAATGTTGTTATGACCTTTTGGCCAAATATCCGTTATGCAAAATGTCTTCAACGAATGTCCGTTCGGTAAAATGTCCAGAATTGGTTTTGGTAAAATGTCCGTTTAGTGAAATGTCCATTCAGAAACAAATATGTCCATTCAGCCAAATGTCCATCAATCAAATGTACGATCAGTCAAATGTCCATTAGCCAAACGTAAATGTCCATGAATCAAATGTACGATCAGTCAAATGTCCATTAGCCAAACGTCTCTTGACAAAACGTCATGAAGCCAAAAAAAAGATGGTCTAATAGTCTTTTTGCTGCTTACTTCTTCAAAAACGGATCCATTTGCGTAGACAGATTTGACGAAAACGATTTGAATGTTGGTGAGCGTCAAAATCAATTCCTTCAAGACAAATGGGATGTGGGCTTCGTTGTCGTCGTTAGTCACCTTTACTTGTACTCTAGTAGCATCTTCATCCTCATTTATAAAGACATAGTCGGCAGTATTTTGACTTTCACCTCTGGGTGTAAAGGTGAAATTAGATCGCTGAAGAATGGCACCCTCTGTACAAACTTCGGCTGAAAAGATCAAACAATTGAAAATTGTTAGATGTATCTCTTTAGCATAGCATTTATTATAGTTTCATGAAACGTTTGAAGAACATGCACACACACCCAGTACATACACACAGGCACGTATGCACAAGCATACACACGCACCACCACCCCACACACCATTACCATCACCACAATCACCACCACTCACCCCACCCAAGAACACAATACATGAATGATCGGCCTGCAATTTGACTGCGACGAAAATGGTGTTTTACGTCCTCTTGGTCTGAATCAGACACGTATGGGACATTTGTAAATTTGACTGTCTAGTGTTCATCTAACCTGAGCAAGAAGACATTCTACAAGAGAATGGTTGTCCTCTTTTGCACCAGATTGAAAGTCCACAATAAAAGCAAACCAGCACTAAGTTAGAACAGAATAGTGAAAAACTGGTGTAGAATGAAGAAAATAATATTGTTCTGAAAATATAATTTAGAAACATAATAGAAATGACTAGAGAGGGCCAATTACTGAGATGATATCCAAATTAATGGATAACAATAGTATGAATGAAAAATCTCAGTTATTAGCTGAGCTCCATACCCCTAATCTGAAGAACTGAAAAGTTGGTGCATTTGAAATGCAGAATAATTTGCTTTGATGAAACTTTTCTGTTTGATTCTGATGTTCATAAATATAGACATTGGACACAGAGAAATATCAGTTAATTGCTAGCGCCGTTCCTCTGATCTAGAGAACTTAAAAGTTAGAGCATTTGAAACGCAATAGTAAAATGCAAAAAATCTTTTGTGTCCAAATGTCTTTAGACGTGAACATTAGAATCAAACCAGTTCTTCTTCTTCCATTTAGTATCCACAATCAACAATTTGATTTTTTAATACTGTTTGGTCGAGGTCCGAAGGTCGCACACAGAACAAAAACAAATCAAAACAACCCTAATCTACTGTGACCCAGCCAGCCAAGACCCGTTCAGCGGAAGCTCGGCATGATGCTGAATCGGCAGGAACTGGAACCGTTAAGCTAATTTTAAAAAAAAAGAGGGTATGTACAATGGCTAGACAGTAGACTGGAACGAGCTGAGTGTGGCAGACACCGCCTCCTCTGGCAACTTGTTCCAGTCTTTGATGGTCCGAGGGAAAAAAGAGCATCTTCTGTAGTCTGTTCGGCACTGGATGGTGGACAGTTGTTGGGTGTGTCCTATTCTTTGACGGCTTGGTGCTGGGCTCAGTCTGGCGTTGTCGACTGTGACAATGCCGTTCATGATCTTATACAGCATTGTGAACCTAGCCTTCTTCCTGCGGTACTCGAGTGTGGGCCACCCTAACTGCTCAAGCATATCAGACACACTGGAGGTGTTGTGGTAGCGGTTGAGAACGAAGTGAGCCGCCCATCTCTGTATTGCTTCGATTTTCTTCACATTCCTTTGGAGTTAATTTAACTTGGAATTTTGATCCATGTTCTAAAAAAGAGAGAATAAAAACATAAAGAATGCTAGTGTTAGTTTTTCCTCCTTGTTAGGGAGGCAATGGAGGAACCCAGCCGAGGACAGCTGTTTATATTCTTGGGGGTCTCATCAGCTCGGCACTGGATGGGATCGTAGTCTACCAAAGTGACCCTCTCTCACCTCAACAAGAAGATTGAGTCACAAAGGGAAGATTTCTTCATGTATATTGGTAAAAGGCTCCAATATTTACATATAGCAAAACCATAAGGAATGAAAACCAAAACAGGAAAGATTTGCTTCTCCCAATATTTCGGCTTTTGCCTTTGAAAAGGGACAGTAGGACAAACAGTAGTGTGTGTGTGTGTGTGCCCGTGCGCGCACATACAGCTGCTTATTGCATTAGAAAAAAGAAACAACAACCAATAGACTTATTTGGCACAAAACAATAACAATATAAACTAAGACGATTGCTTTTTATAATTTCAGATGTAAAAGAGGAAAACATGTTCATAGCCATGGTGTTTGATTAGTTGGTCTATTGTTTTGCTCTTTCTTTAAAGGAATCATAAATGAAAATAAAATTATTGCTCTTTCTTTAAAAGAATCATAAATGTATTCTGATTATCCCAATTGTGCTTGAAGCCTATTGTCTTAAAATTATTTTTGAACAGTTCTTATCCATCTGTCTTTTTCATCTTTTCTATAAGTTTGTCGTAAAATAATTTAATGAACCAATTCTTATTTGAGTTAATTACATGGAACCAGTATGTTATCACCTGATGTATAATCTTAAACACGATCAGGAATCTGCCTATTTCTCTTAAAGTAGGCAATAGCATCGCTTTTTTATGCACACCTAGAACCTGTCTACACAACTTTGCATGCGTATTTTCAAATGTAAAAGAAATTGATAAGCATGTCGTAAACACTTCATTTATATCCAAATTATCCTGCCAGTTAAATGTTTTTGGAAACCATACTTCAGCGCTAATTAAAACTGGTTGTATCATTCTATTAAACAAATGTGATGTTATATTAGGCTTCATGTCTTGCCCATGTATTGCTTTTCTAATAACATGAATAGCTTTGTTACTTTGTTTTGATAAGTGAGCTTGTGCCAAATGAAACTTTCCACTTGGGTGAAACATTACCCCAAGATATTAGTATTGCTCAGCTGTTTCAATAATAGTGTCACCACAGTGAAAGAAAATGTTAGTTTTAGGGGCTGATTTAGTAAACAAAAATCACCACCTTCGTTTGATTAATATTCATCTTTAATCCCATTGTACGCAATATTCATGTAATTTATCTAACTTAGCTTGTAACCCAATCTTTGTGGTTGAGAGCAATGCCAAGTCATCAGCATATAGGAGACATGGTATTTTGTCAGCTGTAGCTATGCATGGTGAGTCTGTATTTCCTATAAGAGTATGTGGGTATGTATTATTTGCATGGATGTATAGTTTTAGTATTTTAGTTTGTTCTTAATTGCTTTGTAAAGTGCGATGAGGCTGACTTTAGGCGGGGTATCACACTATATAAGTCTACCTTGTTGTTATTATTATTATTTTGTGCCTTTAGGACGTAAAATTCCAAATTATTATTATTATTATTATTATTATTATTATTATTATTATCCCCCGAAGACGGAGTGTGGCTGCCCAGGTGGCGGGGTAATAAAAAAAACAGTCACACACGTAATGTTCTCATCCCTAGCTGATGCATTTGTACCATAGTGTTCAAGTGCTTTAGCTGTTGGGATGATCCCTGGAGTCTATTAGCCAGGGTATGTTAAGAACAACAAAACATTATTAGAATTCTCCCCTTTAGGGAGAATACTATTGTTATTGTAAGAATTCCTATTCTTCTTCTTCTGCTTTTTTGTTTTCCTCTCCCTTTTTTGTCCGATTTTGATGACATTTTCAGGAAAGTTGTGGGGTATTAAAGGATATCGAAATGTGTAGTATTAAATGATTTTGATGATTTTTCGACGAAATACGCCCGAACAACCGCTAATTCGATTCAATGGATATAATGGATTTATCTTGTATTGCTCTTACTCTTGCCTTCCTGTCTTATACTGTATTTGTATTAAAATACTTGAAATCACATGCTTAAAATCACATGTCACTAATGTCAGGCCATGTGACTATTCCCTTCTAGCTAATATCGTGTCTTTAATAGTCATGGTGAAGTGACGTTTGGAATAATCCACATCCAAAAAGCGTGCAGTTTTTTTTGTATTGTATTCTAAGGGGGAAAAAAGTGGTCAGACCCTAACCTGAGGGCCTGACCAGGATGCTACACCCATGTACACACGCACCTGTTCCGGTAGGTGGTGGAGTTCCGGTAGGTGGTGGAGTTCCGGTAGGTGGTGGGGTTCCGGTTGGTGGTGGGGTTCCGGTAGGTGGTGGAGGTAGGTGGTGGGGTTCCAGTAGGTGGTGGAGTTCCAGTAGGTGGTGGGGTTCCAGTAGGTGGTGGAGTGGTAGGTGGTGGAGTTCCAGTAGGTGGTGGAGTTCCGGTAGGTGGTGGAGTTCCGGTAGGTGGTGGAGTTCCAGTAGGTGGTGGAGTTCCGGTAGGTGGTGGAGTTCCGGTAGGTGGTGGTGTTCCGGTAGGTGGTGGAGTTCCGGTAGGTGGTGGAGTTCCAGTAGGTGGTGGAGTTCCGGTAGGTGGTGGGTAGGTAGGTGGTGGGGTTCCAGTAGGTGGTGGAGTTCCAGTAGGTGGTGGAGTTCCAGTAGGTGGTGGTTCCAGTAGGTGGTGGAGTTCCAGTAGGTGGTGGAGTTCCAGTAGGTGGTAGGTGGTGGGAGTTCCAGTAGGTGGTGGAGTTCCTGTAGGTGGTGGAGTTCCGGTAGGTGGTGGAGTTCCAGTAGGTGGTGGAGTTCCAGTAGGTGGTGGTGGAGTTCCGGTAGGTGGTGGGGTTCCGGTAGGTGGTGGGGTTCCGGTAGGTGGTGGGGTTCCAGGTGGTAGGTGGTGGAGTTCCTGTAGGTGGTGGAGTTCCGGTAGGTGGTGGAGTTCCTGTAGGTGGTGGTGTTCCTGTAGGTGGTGGAGTTCCTGTAGGTGGTGGGGTTCCTGTAGGTGGTGGAGTTCCAGTAGGTGGTGGAGTTCCAGTAGGTGGTGGAGTTCCAGTAGGTGGTAGGTAGGTGGTGGAGTTCCAGTAGGTGGTGGGGTTCCGGTAGGTGGTGGAGTTCCAGTAGGTGGTGGAGTTCCAGTAGGTGGTGGGGTTCCGGTAGGTGGTGGAGTTCCAGTAGGTGGTGGAGTTCCAGTAGGTGGTGGGTTGGTGGTGGTGGAGTTCCGGTAGGTGGTGGAGTTCCGGTAGGTGGTGGAGTTCCAGTAGGTGGTGGGGTTCCGGTAGGTGGTGGAGTTCCGGTAGGTGGTGGAGTTCCGGTAGGTGGTGGAGTTCCTGTAGGTGGTGGAGTTCCGGTAGGTGGTGGAGTTCCGGTAGGTGGTGGAGTTCCGGTAGGTGGTGGAGTTCCTGTAGGTGGTGGAGTTCCTGTAGGTGGTGGAGTTCCGGTAGGTGGTGGAGTTCCGGTAGGTGGTGGAGTTCCGGTAGGTGGTGGAGTTCCGGTAGGTGGTGGAGTTCCGGTAGGTGGTGGAGTTCCGGTAGGTGGTGGAGTTCCGGTAGGTGGTGGAGTTCCGGTAGGTGGTGGAGTTCCTGTAGGTGGTGGAGTTCCAGTAGGTGGTGGAGTTCCTGTAGGTGGTGGAGTTCCGGTAGGTGGTGGTAGGTGGTGGAGTTCCGGTAGGTGGTGGAGTTCCAGTAGGTGGTGGAGTTCCGGTAGGTGGTGGAGTTCCTGTAGGTGGTGGAGTTCCTGTAGGTGGTGGTGTTCCTGTAGGTGGTGGTGGTGGTGGAGTTCCTGTAGGTGGTGGGGTTCCAGTAGGTGGTGGAGTTCCTGTAGGTGGTGGAGTTCCGGTAGGTGGTGGAGTTCCAGTAGGTGGTGGAGTTCCGGTAGGTGGTGGAGTTCCGGTAGGTGGTGGAGTTCCGGTAGGTGGTGGAGTTCCGGTAGGTGGTGGTGGTAGGTGGTGGAGTTCCAGTAGGTGGTGGAGTTCCGGTAGGTGGTGGAGTTGGTAGGTGGTGGAGTTCCGGTAGGTGGTGGAGTTCCGGTAGGTGGTGGAGTTCCGGTAGGTGGTGGAGTTCCGGTAGGTGGTGGAGTTCCGGTAGGTGGTGGAGTTCCGGTAGGTGGTGGGGTTCCGGTAGGTGGTGGAGTTCCGGTAGGTGGTGGAGTTCCTGTAGGTGGTGGGGTTCCGGTAGGTAGTAGGTGGTGGAGTTCCAGTAGGTGGTGGGGTTCCGGTAGGTAGGTGGTGGAGTTCCAGTAGGTGGTGGAGTTCCAGTAGGTGGTGGAGTTCCTGTAGGTGGTGGGTTGGTAGGTGGTGGAGGTAGGTGGTGGGGTTCCTGTAGGTGGTGGAGTTCCGGTAGGTGGTGGAGTTCCTGTAGGTAGGTGGTGGAGTTCCTGTAGGTGGTAGGTGGTGGAGTTCCGGTAGGTGGTGGAGTTCCAGTAGGTGGTGGAGTTCCAGTAGGTGGTGGAGTTCCAGTAGGTGGTGGAGTTCCGGTAGGTGGTAGGTGGTGGTGGAGTTCCAGTAGGTGGTGGAGTTCCGGTAGGTGGTGGAGTTCCGGTAGGTGGTGGAGTTCCGGTAGGTGGTGGAGTTCCGGTAGGTGGTGGAGTTCCGGTAGGTGGTGGAGTTCCTGTAGGTGGTGGAGTTCCGGTAGGTGGTGGAGTTCCGGTAGGTGGTGGAGTTCCGGTGGTGGTGGAGTTCCGGTAGGTGGTGGAGTTCCGGTAGGTGGTGGAGTTCCGGTAGGTGGTGGAGTTCCGGTAGGTGGTGGAGTTCCTGTAGGTGGTGGAGTTCCAGTAGGTGGTGGAGTTCCTGTAGGTGGTGGAGTTCCGGTAGGTGGTGGAGTTCCAGTAGGTGGTGGAGTTCCTGTAGGTAGGTAGGTGGTGGAGTTCCTGTAGGTGGTGGAGGTAGGTGGTGGAGTTCCAGTAGGTGGTGGAGTTCCAGTAGGTGGTGGAGTTCCAGTAGGTGGTGGAGTAGGTGGTGGTGGAGTTCCAGTAGGTGGTGGAGTTCCGGTAGGTGGTAGTTGGTGGTGGTTCCGGTAGGTGGTGGAGTTCCAGTAGGTGGTGGAGTTCCAGTAGGTGGTGGAGTTCCTGTAGGTGGTGGAGTTCCAGTAGGTGGTGGAGTTCCGGTAGGTGGTGGAGGTGGTGGTGGAGTTCCAGTAGGTGGTGGAGTTCCTGTAGGTGGTGGAGTTCCAGTAGGTGGTGGAGTTCCAGTAGGTGGTGGAGTTCCGGTAGGTGGTGGGGTTCCGGTAGGTGGTGGGGTTCCGGTAGTGTGGTGGAGTTCCAGTAGGTGGTGGGGTTCCGGTAGGTGGTGGAGTTCCGGTAGGTGGTGGAGTTCCGGTAGGTGGTGGAGTTCCGGTAGGTGGTGGAGTTCCGGTAGGTGGTGGAGTTCCAGTAGGTGGTGGAGTTCCGGTAGGTGGTGGAGTTCCGGTAGGTGGTGGAGTTCCGGTAGGTGGTGGAGTTCCGGTAGGTGGTGGAGTTCCGGTAGGTGGTGGAGTTCCGGTAGGTGGTGGAGTTCCGGTAGGTGGTGGAGTTCCGGTAGGTGGTGGAGTTCCGGTAGGTGGTGGAGTTCCGGTAGGTGGTGGAGTTCCGGTAGGTGGTGGAGTTCCGGTAGGTGGTGGAGTTCCGGTAGGTGGTGGAGTTCCGGTAGGTGGTGGAGTTCCGGTAGGTGGTGGAGTTCCGGTAGGTGGTGGAGTTCCGGTAGGTGGTGGAGTTCCGGTAGGTGGTGGAGTTCCGGTAGGTGGTGGGTTCCGGTAGGTGGTGGAGTTCCGGTAGGTGGTGGGGTTCCGGTAGGTGGTGGAGTTCCGGTAGGTGGTGGAGTTCCTGTAGGTGGTGGAGTTCCGGTAGGTGGTGGAGTTCCGGTAGGTGGTGGAGTTCCGGTAGGTGGTGGAGTTCCGGTAGGTGGTGGAGTTCCGGTAGGTGGTGGAGTTCCGGTAGGTGGTGGAGTTCCGGTAGGTGGTGGAGTTCCGGTAGGTGGTGGAGTTCCGGTAGGTGGTGGAGTTCCTGTAGGTGGTGGAGTTCCGGTAGGTAGGTGGTGGTGGAGTTCCGGTAGGTGGTGGAGTTCCAGTAGGTGGTGGAGTTCCAGTAGGTGGTGGAGTTCCAGTAGGTGGTGGGGTTCCGGTAGGTGGTGGAGTTCCAGTAGGTGGTGGAGTTCCAGTAGGTGGTGGAGTTCCTGTAGGTGGTGGAGTTCCTGTAGGTGGTGGAGTTCCTGTAGGTGGTGGGGTTCCTGTAGGTGGTGGAGTTCCTGTAGGTGGTGGGGTTCCGGTAGGGTGGTGGTGGTTCCAGTAGGTGGTGGAGTTGGTGGTGGTGGTGGTGTTCCTGTAGGTGGTGGTGTTCCTGTGGGTGGTGGGGTTCCGGTAGGTGGAGGTGTTGCAGCTGTTGGAACTGGTGATAAATACACTATATGGTTTAAACATTTTTTGTTGTCCAGTAACAAAAGATCAGACAATACATAATAATTGAAGCAGCAACAAGCAGTGCTTAAATGTATCCCAACAAATGAAAATACACATAGAGAAAATGTAACTCTATAAAACAGTCACTTTTAGACTATTTTTTTTTATCAGAGAAGATTTATTATCTTTAGTTAATGATGTGGGTGTCGACCCTGGCTACAGATCAGATAATTCTCTTGTTACTTTAATTCTGAAAAAGATCAGTTCAAAAGAGACAGGCCTTTTTGGAAATTTAATAATAGCTTACTGAAAGGTAAACAGTATGTTTCCGAAATTAAAAAGCTTATTATGAATGTAAAAAGACAAAACGCATTACCTGTTTATAACATGGAAAATTTAAACAATATTTGAAATGAAGATCTTACTTTCCAGATTGATGATCAGTTATTTTTAGAAACCTTCTTGCTGCTTGAAATCAGAGGAAAACCAATTTCTTACTCTACATACAAGAAAAGACTGTTAGGTGAACAGGAGTATGATTTAGAAAAAACAATAAAGAATCTTGAACAAAACCTCTATGAACTTAAAGAAGATGACATTCCTACTTTAGAAAACTTAAAAGCACAACTACAGGAAATTAGAAACCATAAAATCCAAGGAATATCAGTGCGGTCAAGGGTGCGTTGGATAAATGAAGGAGAAAAAGTCAATAAATACTTTTGTAATCTGGAAAACTGGAATTTTTAGACAAATCAATACCATTTCATGAAAGTAATGATAAAGGTGTTATCTCAGATCAAGACAGTATACTTAATGAAGTTGAACAGTTTTATACAGATTTATATACATTTAAGGATATAACTGACATCAATATTCCTGATGAATTTCCAGATGCTTCTGTTTTATCAAATGAAGAAAGTGAGGCAGTAGAAGGACTAATTACTTTTGAAGAAGCTGTCAATGCATTAAAAAAAACATGAAAAACGATAAGAGCCAGGTCCTGATGGATTCACTGTGGAGATTTAAAAAAATTTCTTTCTGGATATTGGCATGTTTTTGGTACGGACTGTCAATGAGGGGTTTTGTAAAGGACAGTTGTCAGTCACACAAAGGCAAGGTTCCATTACATGTGTTTAGTACGGTCTGTCAATTAAGTTTTTTTTATTTTATAAAGGACAGCTGTCAGTCACACAAAGTACGGTCTGTCAATGAAGGTTTTTGTAAAGGACAGTTGTCAGTCACACAAAGGCAAGGTTCCATTACATGTATTCCCAAGGAAGGGAAACCAAAGAGATTCATTAAAAACTGGTGGCCTATCTCTCTTTTAAGCACTGCATATAAAATTGCCTCAGCATGTATTGCTAACCGCTTAAAAGATGTTTTACCAAATATTGTACATGAGTGTCAAAAAGGATTTTTGAAGGGTCGTTTTATCGGGGAAAATATTCGTTTGCTGTATGATACTTTGTTGTATGTGGAGAAAGAAAATATTCCGTTGATTTTAAAAAGGCGCTGACAGCGTCTCCTGGTCTTTCTTGCTAAAATGTTTGTGCTTCTTTAATTTTGGGCCAGACATGATCCAGTGGATTAAAACGTTTTACTCTAATATTACAACTTGTGTGTCTGTTAATGGCCAATATTCATCTTGGTTTCCAATTGAAAGGGGGGTCAGACAGGGAGATCCATCTTTGCCGTATTTGTACTTAATTTGTGCAGAAATTATTTCACTTATGATTCGTAGAAATATAAACATTAAAGGTATAAAAATAAAAGATAAAGAAAATTTGCTGGCTCAGTTCGCTGATGACACCACTTTATATCTTGATGGGTCTGAAAGATCGTTTAATGAAACCATAAAATTCGAGGGGTGAATCCCAGAACTGCCCATCTGTGCTCTTTATTCCTTTTGAGATAGACCGTTCTGGCAGACACCCCTCGAAATGTTCTCAGAAAGTTTTCACACATGTCAGGTCTAAATAAATTTTGATAAAACCCAAATCATGTGGATTGGAAGTAGAAAGAACTGTGGTATTCGATATATGAGGGACAACATTTTTGTGTGGGATCCAGGTACTTTTAAAATTTTAGGCGTCAAATTCTTTACTAATACAGACAATATTGTACGTATTAACTATGAAGATAAACTATAGGCAATGAGAAGAATTCTGATATCATGGAAAAAACGACAGATCACCCCTTTTGGTAAAAGAACAGTAATTAAGACCTCAGTGTATTCAAAAATTGTTCATCTCCTTATCAACCTGCCAGATCCCCCTGACGATTTTATTACTGCTTTGGAAAAGGAATTATACATCTTTTAATGGAATGGTAACAAAAAGTAAAAGTAAAACATCTGTAATTGAAAAAGAATATGGTACTGGTGGTTTGACAATGCTTAATGTGAAGAATTTTATATCTTCTATGAAAATTAGTTGGTTACAAAGACTTTTAAGTGATGAGTCTGATTGGAAAACTTTTACTGTAAATATGTTTCCTATGCTGGATAATGTTGACAAATTTGGAGCAGAATATGGAAATGTTATTATGCAGACTGTACAGAATCCTTTTTCGAAGGATGTCATACGACACTATAAGAAACTGTGTTTGAAATGTCAACCTACTTCTATTCATGAATTTATGTCTGAGTGTATCCACTATAATGCAAATATTGTAAGAAATAAGAAAGTCATTTTTGTGCGAGAATGGGTTACTCATGACATTCTTTTTGTAAGGCAATTAATAAATGATGAGGGTAATTTTATGTCATATCAGGAATTTTTGACACGGTTTCCAGGTATTAGAACTAAATTTGTTTTGTATGAGGGCATTCTGAATGCTGTTCGTTCTTACGGTCGGAAATTAAATGTTATTGTGACCAACAGGTACAAACTGTTACATCAAAAGAGAGGGAATAAATATGTACAAAATGCTTTAAATAGTAACAATGTTGTACCTACTGCTGTCATTAAATGGAACCATATTTTTGATAACCTCGATTGGAAATGTATATTTTCACACTGTTTTAAGACTTCAGCTGATGTTCAACTAAGATGGTTTCAAACTAGACTCTTACATAGATTACTCCCAACCCAAAGACATTTGTTTCTACGTAAAATTATTGATTCTCCAAATTGCAATTTTTGCAGTCAAGAAGAGCAAACAATTCCTCATATGTTATATGACTGTGTTGATATCAAAAGATTTAGGAATGACTTTGAAAATATGTTAAAAGACAAATATCAGCATTGTCACAACATGGAGATAAGTAAGGAATTAATTTTGTTTGGGGTCAAACAAGATACAAGAACTGATAAAGTTATAGACCTTGCACTTCTTTTGGCTAAATTCTACATTTATAAATGTAAACTCCAAGATGTTCACCCTAACCTGCAGGCTTTTCTCGCTGTATTAAAAAATAGATATAACATAGAAAAACATTTGTCTGTCTTGAATTATACAGCGAGAAAATTTGAAGAAGATTGGTTCCCTTACCTCCCACTCTTAATAAATATTTCCCCCTCCCCAAATATAAAATACTAAATACATCATTTGCACAACGTTATGTATAAAATCATGTTTAGAAAGTGTTGTCCCACATGTATACTACCCATTATGCTTAGTAACATAATGTGGTCAGTTTGTTCAGCTATTTTCAGCTTAAAATGCATACATTTTATTGTTTTATTAATGCCTCTTTCATGTACAATTCAGTATTGGTAATGATGTTTGTGCACCCCACACAGGGATGGGAGGGTGTGTGTGTGTGTGTGTGTGTGTGTGTGTGTGTGTGTGTGTGTGTGTGTGTGTGTGTGTGTGTGTGTGTGTGTGTGTGTGTGTGTGTGTGTGTGTGTGTGTGTGTGTGTGTGTGTGTGTGTGTGTGTGTGTGTGTGTGTGTGTGTGTGTGTGTGTGTGTGTGTGTGTGTGTGTGTGTGTGTGTGTGTGTGTGTGTGTGTATTCGTGTCAAATTGACGACTTTAAGACTGAAATTCAGCTGAATTTGGCCGTTTTTCGGCTGTGTTTGTAGTACAGTTCAGCCAGTCAGTAGCGCACTTCCGGTTGGATTTCATACAGGAAGCGTTGTTCAGTTACTCTTTAATAAATACTGAAAATATTAACTCATTCCGTGCAGTTGTTTTGGAGTTAATCAAGATTAAAATGTGGCCAAATTTAGCCATTTTGGTCATATTTCTGCCAATCGATTTCATATTGAAACGTTCGTATACGAGTAGTATCCTTCAATTTTCCAGCAAATTTCATCAAAATCGGGTGAAAACAAATCCTGAAATGGAATTAATCAGTGAAAATTATGGAAAGCAATTTACATTTGAATAACTTCCTAATTGTTTAACATAATTATCATCAACAAACTCGTTTCACAACTGGTCCAATATAAGGGTTTGATAACCAACAGTTAGTTTTCTGACGTCACTTCCGGTTTGGGCTATTCCGTGAATACAAATGTAGCTGCAGGTTCCTAGCCAGGGCACTTCCGCTTCGGATTTATACTGGAAATTGAGTTTTTAATGAATACTGAAAATGAATCCATTCGGTCCTGCCGTTATCGAGATATTCAAGATTGAAATTTTGCCAATTACGCGGTTTTTCAGCCTCATTTCATCGAAAATGCGGCGAAATCGTTTAATATTTCCAATTCTCCATAACATTATTGTCTTGCAACTTTTCTGAATTTTTCAGTCAAATCGGACAAAACAAGGGGGAAAAAAAGAAAAAAAGAAGAATGAGTAGAATTTGTCTAAGGACAATAGGACTCTCCTCTATAAGAGGGGAGTCCTAATGATAAGGATGATAAGCATTCTTTGCGCTCAATCTTAGAAAGCCCTGAGCGCTTAATCAGTAAATCAATAAATAATATTAAATAGCAAAACAAATTTAGATATACAAAATTTAGATCAAACGATCAAACACAAGTTGCGCACACACACAAATGCTCGCGCGCGCATACACACACACACACCACACACACATGCGTGCACATGCATGCGCACAATTTATTTTACAAAACATTCTATTTATCAAGCATAGCACACACACATACACACACAGACGCACACACACATATATATATATATATACACACACACACGCAAATACAAATGCACACACATACATGTACACACGCACGCATGTACACACAACGCATGTACACACACACACACACACACACACACACACACACACACACACACACACACACACACACACACACACACATAAGGCTGAGGAGGAAGATTGAGGAGGAACAACAGTAGAAATGAAATGAAAGACGCAGATTAGAGTCGAAATACAGTGGTTTTAAGAGCAGACTTGAAAGAAGGCAGAGTTTGAGCTTTTATTTGGGTGAAAGAGGCACTTTGTTCCAAGAGGTAGGAGCCCGGAAAGCGAAACAACATTCACCAAGTGTCCTGAGGTGGTAACGAAGAATCTGGAGGATATGAAAGTCAGAGGAGGAAAGTAGTTGTCTAGATGGAGTATATAGATATTCCGAAGATCAGTCAGACCGTTCAGGGATTAATAACACATCAGAGAAAGTTTATAATCATGTTACATACATGTCTTTATACCTTGGTTGCTGTTTTCTGTATTCTGTGATGGGTAGATAAACAAACCTGGAGCCTCCTTTATGAAGAGGTTTTCAGGCTTAATCCTCTGTGCCTGCGACCTGTGTGCTGCCGTTTTATGTTCTTCTTTTGTATCCCCGATCCCATGTGGAATGGCCACTAGATCCAGCAGTACTACAGACCACATCCACATGTGAACAACTCTGCGAAACATGACAGAGAAGCTGGCGCGGTATGAATCACACCAGAAAATCTTTTCCAAAATGTTCGCATACAGAATTAAAAAAACGCAGAAAATGTTTACAACAACAATAACAACAAGAACAAGGACACGAACAACAACAACAGCAACAAAATAATCACCACCCCACCACCACCACTGAGAACACCAAACTCACCATGTGAGCATGCTGTCAGCTCATCCACTGAAAGCCCACCCTGGTATTGGAATTGTGGATTGTTTCTACCTCTGATCACTATTCGGATCAGTGGCTCTGAATTTCCTTCATATGTGAAAATGCTACTTGGGTTTTCAAATGTCTGTAGCAAAAAAAGAAACAAAGAGACATTGATGAAAAAAACCTTAAGTAACATTACCTGCTGTGTATGAACATTTTATTCATTTTGTAATTGAGGTATTTTCTACTTACACACAAATGCATGTGCATATTCACGTGTATGTTCACACACCCGCACACACGCACACACGTGCGCACACACGCACGCACGCACACACACACACACGCACGCACGCACGCACGCACACACACACACACACACTTGTCTAAGATCACTGTAAGTTGGGCAGACGTTAAATTAAAGAACGAACGCACACACACACACACACACACACACATCACACACACACATTAAAGAACGAACGAACACACACACACACACACACACACATTATCTTTGCAGGAATCTGTCACATTGGAGATGTACTGCTACCCTCTTGAATACATAAAGAGGACAGGGAAGTGGAAATAGATCCAACCTACAATGTGTGTATGCATGTGTGCGCGCACGCGCGTGCGTGCGTGCGTGTGTGTGTGTGTGTGTGTGTGTGTGTGTGTGTGTGTCTGCACAGTTGTGTACATCAGTTGATGTTCATGTGTGTACAGTCGTGTACAACAGAGATGCTAGGAGAGAAGGTAGCGAAAATGAACAAAGGTGTTCTTTGGTGGAGGTGGATTAATTTTATTAATGGAGTGTTCCTACCTTTGTTCATTTTCACATTTATTCACATATAATTGCAGCTAATGTTATTTTTAACAATCTGTTTTGTAGTCTAATGGATCTCAAACTCCATCCATATAATTATGGTTGATGGGTATTTGGTCATTGGACATTTGGCTGATGGACATTTCACAGGAAGGACATTCTACCGAAAGAACATTTTACTGACCAAAATTTCAGAGAATGGACATATACTTGTATGAACATTTTGCTCGTCACTTTCTCTCGTTAACCCACTTTGGGATTCGCGTAACGTAGTGGTGTGGGTGAGGGATAACTGGGTGCTGATTGCTAACTGAGTTTCAAAAAGCATTTCAATTGCATTCACGCATTCCTGATCACGCGAGGGATGTACAAGTTACATGTTCATTTGGACAAATGACAACATGCTCATTCAGCTAAGTATGAATTTGGTCAAATGCTTAGTTGAAAAATGTTGTTATGACCTTTTGGCCAAATATCCGTTATGCAAAATGTCTTCAACGAATGTCCGTTCGGTAAAATGTCCAGAATTGGTTTTGGTAAAATGTCCGTTTAGTGAAATGTCCATTCAGAAACAAATATGTCCATTCAGCCAAATGTCCATCAATCAAATGTACGATCAGTCAAATGTCCATTAGCCAAACGTAAATGTCCATGAATCAAATGTACGATCAGTCAAATGTCCATTAGCCAAACGTCTCTTGACAAAACGTCATGAAGCC
>CM065702.1:47101282-47105313 GCA_017654935.2 Phymorhynchus buccinoides | reverse complement strand
ACGAGCCCACATCCCATTTGTCTTGAAGGAAAGGATTTTGACGCTCACCAACATTCCGAGGGTCATCCGTCAGATCTGTCAACATCAATGGATCGGTTTTCGAAGAAATCTGCAGCTACCCGCCAAATTAGGAAATCAGGTTTTTGGCTTCATTTGTTTTTTTGAAGAGACGTTAGGCTAATGGACATTTGACTGATCGTACAGTTGATTCATGGACATTTAAGTTTAGCTAATGGACATTTACGAGAGAAGGCTAAAAGTAAGCAGCAAAAAAAAAGGACTATTAGACCATTACTTATTTTTCAAATGCACATTAAACAAATATTAACCAAACGTTTTGGCAACAACAAGCGTAAAGGATAAATACTGTGACATTTTACTGCGATCGTACATCTTAGCATGGCGGCTGGTAAGCACAAAATTTACGTTTAAAACCAATAGAGAAAATTTGGATATACATTTTTTATCCCTCGTGAAACCAACATTCAGAAAAATGATAAATCAAAACTTTGTTATATTTTCAAATGCACATTACACAAACATAACGGCACATTACACGAAAGAAAGCGAAAACAGATACACACACTTCAAATCTAAAAAAACAAAAATTTTTTAGACCATGAAATGATGGTGAATAAAACAAAGCTGTGAAGTCAATCAAAATACTAATTGTAAGGGTCATGAAGTATCTATCAACAGAAAGAAGTTATTCATGCACTGATACGTTATACATACCCACAGGTATGTAACTAATGTAAAACCTTGTATAATACACAGTAGCTGCACTACTTCTGCTGCATATGCAGCCAACATTTATGCATATTTTTGTTCATAGATTCATAAACAATCAGACATAATGTCTGATCGTGCATGAATGTAATATAATATATGTACTTCAAGTGCATGCTCATAATACACAAGCCACCAAGTAGACTACCAGTACAGAGTTTTAGCTTAGCAATCATAATACACAAGCCACCAAGTAGACTACCACTACAGAGAGTTTTTATAGGCTTGTTAGCAATCATAATACACAAGCCCCCAAGAAGACTACCACTACAGAAGTTTTTTTTTATAAGCGCTTAGTGATCATAATACACAAGCCACCAAGCTAGTCAGACTACCACTACAGAGTTTTTAGCTTAAGTGTCATTCATTATACATTAATACACGAATCCACCAAGTAGACTACCACTACAGAGTTTTTATGCTTAGTGGGGGGGGGAAAATCTAATACACAGAGCTACGAAGTAGACTACCACCTATACAGATGTTTTTTTAGAACTTAGCAATCATTAATACACAAGCCACCAAGCAGACTACACTACAGAGTTTTAACTTAGTGATCATAATACACAAGCCACCAAGTAGACTACCACTACAGAGTTTTAACTTAGTGATCATAATACACAAGCCACCAAGTAGACTACCACTACAGAGTTTTAAGAGATCATAATACACAAGCCACGAAGTAGACTACCACTACAGAGTTTTAAACTTAGTGATCATAATACACAAGCCACGAAGTAGACTACCACTACAGAGTTTTAACTTAGTGATCATAATACACAAGCCACGAAGTAGACTACCACTACAGGGTTTTAACTTAGCAATCATAATACACAAAAAGCAAGAAGATTATTACTGAAATCTTTTAGACTCAAGAGTAAATCTGTGGACTGTTTCAAAAATAGCAATATTGTTTTGTTTGGTAAATTTAAATTTCCATGGAAAAGAATTTCTGGTTAGGTGTAGTCATTAGGTAAAGTTATAATTGTATTTAAACGAGCGATTTGAAAAAACGTACAAGAGAGTAAATAGTGTTCAGCATTTTCATGGGCAACACCACAACGACAGAGCGGACTGTTGACTAGATGACGGTTATGTAGATCATTGTTCAGATCACTTATTCCTAAACGCAGCCTACAGTGTATGATTTGTTCTCTTCGGTTTCCAAAATAATAGAAATTTGGCACAATAGCATCGTTAGCACATAAATATCGCTTTACTTGACTTAAAAAGGTGCTGTTTTTCATCGAATCGGGTAATGAGTTCCAAAGGATGGTAGTGGAAGGTACAAAAGAATTACGATACAGTTCAGTATTAAGCTTTGGAATAGATCGGTCAAGAGGCCGTCTTCTGTGGTATGGATTTCTGTCTGAAACAAGTTCTGGAATAATGTCTGTTAAATAAACTGGACATAAGCCTGTTAATCATTTTGAAGTATTGTATAAGTTTATGTCTTTTCTCCTTTCCTTAAGGGTACAGAAACCAGATTCTTTATATAACTTATGATGACTTGTTCCTCTGACAGCTCCAATTATTGTTCTTATCCCTTCGAGATGTAAATTTTCAAGAGCGTTTGATTGTCCATCCGTACAATTATCCCATATTATGGCAGCATAGTCAAAGTGTGGCAATATAAATGATTTGTACATTATTTCTAAAGCCTTCCTATTAAGTTTATGCTTATACGTTTTTAAGCAAGAAATCAACATAGTTGTTTTGCTAATGATATTTTTAATTTGTAAATCCCATTTGCAGTTGTTTTGTAATATTACACCCAAATGTTTATGTGATTCTGTACTTTGCAAATGAACATTGCCAAAGTTTAAAGGTAAGTAAATATTATTTCCACGACAAAAATTTAGTAAATCAGTTTTTTCTTCATTGAAAGTCACCTTCCATTTATGAGACCAAGAGTAAATTTTATCTAGGTCAGAATTTAATATTTGTGCTCGGGCATTCGGGTCATTTAATGCTAAAGACATGCTGGTATCATATGCAAATAGTTTAACGTTGGACTGAATATAATTTACAATATCGTTAATATAAACCAGGAATAGTAGGGGACCTAATACGGAACCTTGGGGCACACCTGCACGAACATTTTTGTAATCAGAAATAACACCTTTAATTACCACAGCTTGTATTCTGTCAGAGAGATAATCTTTAAACCAATCAAATAAGTTAACTTGTATGCCAATTGCTCTTATTTTGTGGAGAAGTCCTTTATGCCAATCTTGATCAAATGCTTTTGATATATCAAAATATACAGACTGTGTAGTAATGCCATGGTCAAAAGATTGACGTAAATCACTATAGATACTTAGCAGCTGGTTAACAGTAAAGTCATCTGGAGTGAATCCAGATTGTGATGAAGTAATTATGTGATTTGACTGTAAAAACAAGAAAACCTTTTTTTTGTACACATCTTTCCAAAACCTTACCGACACAGCTTAACAAAGAAATTGGACGATAATTATTGCATTGGTCTTTTGTGGCTTTCTTATGTAGGGGGTTTACATGGGCTGTTTTCCATATTTTGGGAAATTTACCTTCTTGTAAGCTTCTGTTAAACAAATCAGTCAATGGAACTAAAATAACTGGTAGAGCTGTTATGAGTAATTTGTTGTGAACAAGGTCTGGTCCTACTGCTTTACTTTGATTTAGGTCAAGAACAACATTCTTAACATCAGACGCAGTAAGTATAATGTTAGAAAGTTCCAGGTCCAAAAATGGAATATCAGGTGGGTTGTCATTGTCGTTTTCAAGTGTTGATTGACTAATAAAATAGTTATTAAAAATTTCAGCTTTTTCTTTGTTTGTATAATAAACGATACCATTATGCATGATTGGTGGAATTTCACTTGAATCAATACCCTTTTTCTTTAGAAATGATTTTACAAGCTTCCACCATTCCTTTGTTCCAAAATTAGACTGGGCTATTACTTTATTTTCTAATTCAGATGTGTACTCCGTTTGACGTAGTCTTTCTATCTTTGTTACATGATTTCTAAACTGACGAAATTTAAGCCAATCCTCAGGATTGTTAGTTAGCTTGGCTATATCATGTAAATCTATTCTCTCCTCAATAAGTAGCCTAATTCCATCAGTCATCCATGGGACGTCCATGGACATTTGACTGATCGTACATTTAATTGATGGACATTTGGATGAATGGACATGTTTTTTTCTGAATGGACATTTCAGTTAACGGACATTTTACACACACAAAATTATGAACATTT